>JAUCMT010031922.1:0-18000 GCA_032357475.1 Enteromius thamalakanensis | reverse complement strand
GTGACTGCGCTTATATTGTCTGTGTGTGTTTTATATTGTTCAGAAGTGGGTAGGTTTAGGGTAAAGGTGGGGCTAGGGGCTAATGAAAGTATACATTTTATATCAAATTAATTCAGTTGGGAGGCTTAACCATGACAAAAAATGTAACAGTCACACAATTCAAGGGTCGTTATTGTAACCCCTCTACATTTTGCACTTTGGACAAATGTAGTCAGGGTACGTTTTTATATGAGACTGGGTTAAGTAGAAACAACATTACACCTATGAAGAGACCTGTAAATCACAAAAACCAACATGTGTGTGTGTGTGTCTGTGTGTGTAGACGTACATTTCTTCAGTCCTGCTGTTATCCTGGATTCTCCTCCATGATCAACTCTAGAAAACACACACACAGAGAGACACACACACACACAGTCAATAAGGCAAACACTGAAAAATTGATGTTTTTTTTTCACCTCCTCTTTTAATTTAAGGCTTTTTTTCAGGAAAGTAATAATCATACAATTTGGTTCAACAATATTTTTTGATAATTATTAATATAATCAATATTTATAAGAGATTTATGAACTTTTTTTATATTGAAGATGGTGCTGTGATATTGTCACGGAGTAGTGTGTGCGTGCTGCGTTAATCCCTCGAGGTACATACTGAGGACAAGATTGGATAAATGAAAATATTTAATTCAAAAAGCTCCAGAGTAAAACAAAAAGCTGACGGGGCAGCCACAAATCAAAACACACAACACGACATTACCAACATTAACAAGACCTGAATACAAACGAAAAGTGAGGGCAGGTGTTAAACAACAGGTGAGACAATCGAACTAAATAGGGCAAAACCAAAAAGACACAGACAGCGGGGGAGACAAGACCAGACAGGCACAGAATGTCACAGATATTTGTTTAAAATTTTGACTTGTATAATTAAAAATGTGTTGTTGTTTAAAGCTCCCTCATGACCCTCTTCTTTTGGTTTTTGACCTCTTTAGGTATTATTATTTATTTATTTAGTATTTATTTTTTTAGAAATCTTGCTCTTTTCCTCGTCCTTTTCCTTAAATACCTGCAAAGGGCACAGACGGTCTGGTGATGTTTTATTTTACTGCGTGATTCAACAACTTTTTTCCACAGATTTTAATATTTGTCCTCATGCAAACTAAGAGCGAGGGACTTTTATTTTGAAATCGTGATGAACACAAATCACACACAGAAATATGTTGATGTTTTCTCCTGTGTTGGGTTTTTAAATGATTTCCGTGATAAATCTAGTCAGATAACACACTGTTTTCAGATCAATGTTAAGCAGCTGGATCTCAGCACATGCAGAGGAAGAGTTTGAGGACCGAGCTGCTGTAAATGATAACAGAGCTACAAGAAACTGTGTCAGACTTTATACTTGTTCCCAAATAAACCCAAACAAACAGCACATGCAGTAAAAGAGCAAACAATATAAAGCAAGCACTATCAAACATGTTTAAATATCACAATTAATTTATTTGACAAAATACAAGCATGTGAATAAACAGATGTTTGACTAATTTGTTCATTTATTCCTTGTTATTGCTGGTAAAAGTAAATGTATTAAATTAAAGTAAACGTATTATTTAAAAAATTATATTAATGCGTCACATTCAGCAGGTGATTGATTCTAGCCCATCAATGCTGGAAACCTAGACGCCTCATTGGCCACAGATCTCGGGTCTTTCACCGGTATGAGACTGAACAGGTGTTTATGGTGTTTTTGGTCATTATGTTTCCAGGCTAATTATCCACCAGTGTTTAGTTTAATAACTATAGAGATATTTCTAGTTATCTGTGAAAGCTGAACATTTAAATGGATTCTTACTAAGTTTAACTTGTATTGTAGTTTATATCATGAAGTAAACTGTGCTCTGAGCATAATACAGTGATGACTTTGACAAGAGTGTCAGGATTAGAGCTAAAGCATCTCTCTTTAATTTCAGTCATTTACAAAGAGCACGAGTTTAGAAGGATTTGATCTTATCATAAAATTCTGGACTGATTATAAATATATATTTCTTCATTTTAAGGCAGTAAAAACAGGAGCACACAAGCCTTAAAGAAATCTGAAGAAGTCAGTGTGTCTGCGTCTCGTCTCAGTCACAGGAAAAAGGTTTGGTCATCGTCTTTGAAAGCAATATATTTAAACAGTATTAAATGCCTGATGAAACAGAAGCACTGGGAGGACAATGTCCTGGATAATGTCAAATATGTCACATGTGTTTGCTGTGCTGATGGGGCTTCTTCATATGATAAAGAGATCATGAAAACTGGCAGTGATGCATGATCAGTGTTCATGGACTATCAAACAAACTGTACGTGTATAATTAGTAAACACAAAATGTTAACCGCTTGTTCTGTGTTTAGTAGAAATGGAGTTACACACCCGGTACACACTCACACATATACACACAAAGTTAATGATTGAGAGTTTTTTTACACATTTTGTTTTAATCCTCTTGTAATGTAATTTCAGTTCTGCTTTATGAGTATGAATTATAATTCGCAGTAAAAGACAACAAAACACACTGTAAAAGATTTTGCCACAAACTTAACTAACCAGCTTCTCTCCTGTTGAGTCTCTTCAGACCTTGAATGAATCAGGGGTGGTTCTAGGATTTCATCTTTAGATACAGACCATTAGATACAAGCATTCAAATGACCTAAATATACAGTAGGCTATTTTAATGTGCTTATGAAAACTGTATTACTGTATGAAGTAGTGCTTCACGATTAATCATATTGCAATCGCGATATCAGCCTATGTGATTACATTACACATCTTATATGTGACCGAGAGTTTCTCTGATTGTCAATTATGCATTTACTGGAGTTGTGGATTATTCTAATTAGAAATGAATTGGACTCTATATGATGCTTTCTTTTAAATTGGAACTGAAGGTAATTCTCATTTCTCAAATTATGTAATTGACTTGTGTATGCATTCTTTTGAGTTTAAACTGAATTCTCAATGTTTAAATTATGTAATTGGTTTAATATTATGTCTTCATTTATCAAAGCTATGCATTCTTTTAAATTAAAACTGAATTGAATTTTGCATTTTTTAATTATGTCAATTGGCTTAATTGTACCTGACGAATAAATTATTTCTTGGTTCATTCTAGAATGTTGAAATCATTTTGTGACTATTAACCTGGGCAGGACGCCGTTATGCATATAAAGTTATCATTTAGCAGTTCGCGGCAGGCAGGCATGTGAGGTAATAACCATCTCTGATCCCTGAGCAGCATTAGTTCAAACTAATGGCCTTATACTTTAAGACAGGATGCTGGACTCATAATGGGTCTCCAATGAACGAGCAGATGATAATTCATATTTAGAATAATCAATTCAATTTTTAATAATCATCATTCTAAATCTAAGAGTATAATCTAAATTTAATAATAACTTAAAATTGGAGTCAGATTAAAACGAGGTAAACTTAAACGTAAAACTTAAGACCTAAAGAAAACTTAAGAATCAAAATAATAAATTCATTTTAAAACCAAAAATTAGAAATTCCACAGGAATGTCTAGAGCTGAGAAGTGAGAGACGACAAGCTTAGCCCAAGTAGGCGGCCCTTACAGCATTTACAAGATGATCTATTGAATCAATTTTCCAAACAATGACTTGTATTTTTATTTTGTATTTTTAGTCCAGTGCCTGTATAAGATTAGTTTTGACCTTGTTCAGAGGCTGTCATATGTGAATTAACTTACTTTGTTGTGTTTTTTCAACAGTTTCGATTTCACGCCCACATGGATTCTACCGTCTCTCCGAGTCTCAATCGTTACATTCGACATGAAGATAGATAGTAATAATCTCTAAATAAGACTTTTATAAGACATGAAACTTCACAGTTTTCAATCATAAAAACTTATTTAACGTTTTCAAAAGAATCTTTTTAACTGTGTTTTTGTATAGATAAGATAAACTCCCTAAGATAAGAAAACTTTCTCCTTCTTGTCAGGTTATACGGCCTGATTACTTTCTTTTTTGGTCACCACATAATTCACAGACTTCCATTTGTGTTATTTCATAATTTTGATGACTTTGATGTGCAATAAAATACATGAAAAAAAGTAATAAATTCATTTTTAACATTCTCTGGGACCCAAAGAAAAAGAGCATAAGGGCTAATCTCAGATAATGTCAACTATTTTACTGTAATAGTGACTTCAGCATGTATATATAATAATAGTTGGTGTTTTTTGTCCCTTACATTAAAAGTTAATGTTTAGAATGCAAATTATAACATTGAATATGTCTTGAAAGCTGTAGAAAGGTGGCTGACATTTTTTTGTTAAATTTTAACTGACTGCTCCTGTTTATAGGAATATAAATATACTGTTTTATTGTTGATTTGTTTTGTCAGAGCAGTTTATGTAATATATTACTCCTCATGCCAGCGCTCTTTAAATCCTTTATATTGTTGCAATTGAAATGAAACTGCTAGACTCATACAGATATACAGAGATACTGAAACAAAAAATCCCTCCTGCTTGACATACTTGAGTTTGTTCAGTGAGCAGTTGGGATCCTCCAGTTTTCCAGAGAGCATCTTTACTCCTGAATCTCCTGGGTGATTGTAGCTCAGATCCAGCTCTCTCAGGTGTGAGGGGTTTGATGTCAGAGCTGAAGACACATAATGACAGCCTTCCTCTGTCACCATACATCCAGACAACCTGCAGAAACATACAATAGTCCACATTACCTTTGTTTGTTGTTCTTTTTTTACTGATTGTTCAATAAAAACAGCTGATCACAAAAGAACATAACGTTGAGCTCATTTAACATTATCAAGAAGAAACAAATATCCCCCCAAATCATTGAACATTGAATCTCTTACACAAACAATATTTGGGCTGCTCCTGAGATATTTTCAACAAAGTAGTAAAAGAAAGAATATAAAGATAATATTTATAAACAAAACTTCTAATATTCTGATCTAATCTGCTGCTACCACCTCTGCAACATAATGATTGACTTTTTTCAGTTTCAGAGATTTTTCATTAATAATGAATGTATATTCATGTGTATGTGTAGAATGTGTAGTTTACTGTACAGTTACACATAATTTTGAATTAAATATTCAGCACAAATCACAAAAAAAATGTGTTCATCCAATAACATTGCATACGTGAATAACTAATGATAACATATTTAAATAAAATTAAAATCTAAAACCAATAATTTTTTAAAGCCTAATTCATAAAGTTTCATACAGTGGTAATTAGTCTAAATAGTCTACAGCATTGACACCAACTAAATTCAATGAATTTGCTGCACAAGGGACATAACAAATCAGTGGGTTTCGTCGTTTAAGATGAGCTTGGACTCCATTGTACTTTCCCGACATGTTACTTGCATTATCATATGACTCCCTACAAATCTAGGCCTACATTCTCCACCATAGCAATGACACACTCAGCCAAACTGTCCCCCCTATGGTTGTCAACGGGCTCAAATGTTCCAAAAAATGCTAGACCACATGTCCGCCCTGATTAACAAATCTGAAAATAAAAGTTAGTTGGTCCACATGAGCAAGGTATGGAGTGGAGTCAACTATAACAGAGAAATATTTTAAATCTTTTATTTAATTAACAATTGCTTGCTTTGTTCTTTCTCCCATTAGATGAATAAATTCTTCACAGATGGTTGATGACAAATAAGACACAGAGCCTTTTCCCTTGCCACCAAACCTTTGGAGGCGTTCAGCTAGGAATGGATCAAACTTGGCCAACAGTGTTATGATGCTCAAAAAATTACCATTGTGAGCTGATCCCAGTAGCTCATCGTGTCCTCTGAAAGCGAGTCCCCTCTCCCCCAACAACTGCATGACGGCAACAACTCGTTTTAAAACCCGCCAGTATTGTCTCTCTGCATAAATTAGTTTGATGATATCAGAATCAATTGTTGCTGTGCCTTTGGAGCCATTGTGTAATGCTAGCATGCAAGCTCACCAATCCGCTCTGAATGTTTCCAGTCAGAAAATCCATGCACAAAAGTATTGTCCTTAATGGAAAACAGTTTGGAAGCAAAATAATACACACAGCCAGTTGAAAGGGAGTAAAGTTGCCACTGCCTAGTCACTGTTTGCCCATTTGGTAGACACCAACTGAGTAAAGCATTTGTAAAGCTTCTACTGAAACCCCCAATGTTTCTATCCCTGACTGAGGCAGGATACTAAGCACTGCATTGTTTTGAAATGCAGCTACCCCTCTACTAAGAAGAATTGACTTGGCTGGGTTTTTTGACAGTTTCACACCAGGAGTTGGGGTCTGTGCCCTCCTCATTTGAAAACTGTACCTGAGGCAATGCAGCTGACTCGTCTAATTGTGGCTCTGACACACCTGCAACTTTCATTTGATTATCTTTCTGTTGCTGCTGGTCTGTGATAGCCTGGCAGGACTGGCATCCGTGTCCTGTACCTGACTGTGTCTGCAAGGGTTCATAGACACTGTTCTTCAATGTGAAAAAAAACTGTTATTAAAAACAACTTTCTCAAATTAATTCAAATATTTACTACCTGGAGTGTCATTATTGATGTCACGTACAATCACATCAGAAGAGACCAGAGCGATGGAGAGTCGGCGAATTGGCCGAACAAAGCAAATTCACTGGCAGCAAAGCGAATTGGGCGACCAGATTGAAAAAGAGAAGTTAAAAGTCAAAAGTTATTAAAAAAGTTATTATAAAAATTAAAAGTTATTTTGCTTTGAGACAAAGCTGCACATTTCAGGGTGGCCTTTTATTGTGGGCATTATAAGGTACACCTGTGCACTACTGATGATGTCAGATCAGTACCTTGATGTGGCACACCTGTGAGGTGGGAGGGAGCCAAGATGGCGTCGTGGAGGATAGACGTGTGATTTTTAGTTCTGGCGGTTGTGGTAGTAATGTGATTAATCAGTTTACTTTGAATCTTTACACCTTTTTTGCTGTCTTCTGTGAAAAGTTCATGTATTGTTTGCATCGATTTTCGTAAATGGGAAGAAAGAGACGCGGTTTATCCAAAGTCATGGACGTCGAAGTTGGCGCTGAAGTTGAACTAGTTTCTGACGTTGGCCTGAGCAACAGATTTGGTGTGCTGGCTGACCAGACTGCCCCGGCTCAAGCTATGCATGATATGGAGCTTTGTTTGGTGACATCCTTTCCAGCATCTCCTGCAAAAAGTCCTCCGTCCAAAAAGTCTAAAAAGAAAACTGGAACTACCGGAGAATTCTCTGACGTTCTTAATGCCATTCAAGAATTGTCAACTAAACAAGATGCTACGTTCCAAAAACTCATCTCCATCGAGAATTCGACTGATGCTACATCGAAAGCCGTTGACAACCTGTCTTTGGTAGTACAGAAGCTGGTCGCTGATGTTAATGAGCACTCGGAAAAGATGCACAGAATTTCAAGAGACATTACAGAGCTTCAATCTTCAGACAAGGATGTCAGATCACGAATTGAACAGCTTGAGCGGTACAGTCGGCGTTGGTGCTTAAAGATCCACGGGGTTCCTGAAACCAAGAATGAAAATCTGCACTCGATTGTCTTGAATATTCTTGAAAATGTGGCACCTGATCTCCGAAGCAAGCTCAGTGATGGCCTTGACGTGATGCACCGTGTCGGGAGACGGAACCAGGACAGCGGTCATCGAAGCATCATCATAAGATTCTCTACGCGATCACTTCGAGACGTCGTTTGGAGGGCTGCGAAGGACAACGCATACTTGAAAAATTCTCACCAACGCATTTCCGAAGCCTTGATTCCTGTAGATGTTGCTGCGCGTGCAAAGTTATGGCCAATTGTTAAAAAGGCAAGAGAGGAGGGTAAGAAGGCATCCTTCTCCGGGCCTTTTGCATTTATTGATGGTCAGAAAATCGAGGCCTCCTAACTTTTACTGTTGATAACGGTGTTCGCGAGGACTTAAGGAAACATTTGCGAAAATTCCTTGATTTACGGAATACACTTTATAGTGTTTTTATTTTAATTTTTTTGTTTGTTTTTGACATGTAGAAGACATTACTGATTGATCACCTTCTACCTTGTTCAAAGAAGTTCAAGTCAGCTTTCAGCCAAAGGACCTTTGTTTAGCAGCCGTTCTGCTGCGTTTTATTGCACTGCATATAGCGTTATTGTGTTATGCATTCTTTTGAGTTTTCTTCTTTTAGTTTAGCTTCTCTTAATGTTAGAGGTTTAAGAGATCATATGAAAAGAAAATACTTATTTTTGTATTGTAAACGTAGTAATGCAGATTTTATTTTTGTTCAAGAAAGTTTTTTTGTCTGATGAGGGGTAGATGGATCATTTTAATATGTAAAACTGAAAATGTGGTATTTATTTCATGTAATGTTTACAGGCACAACTCAAGGAACGCTAATGTACGCATGTTGAAAGAATTGGGAGCTATGATTATTAGTATTCAAAGTCGCTTCACTAATGTTTATTTGATTATTGCCGGAGATTTTAATGAAACTCCAGATGACGTCCACTACCTGCAACTACCTGCACATACAGTATGATAACATTATTTTATGGCTGTGAAATCTTTCGGTTGTAGATGCCTGGCGTTTCTTTAATAGTGTTTGTAGTGGCTTAAGGCTTAAGGCTAGAATTGATATTTTTCTTCAAGATAATAAGATGTTATTTCTGTTAATCATCAGTTCGCCCCGTTTACTGACCATATGTTAATTTATTTGGACCTTAAACAAAATAGCAAGCCAAATAGTACAAGAGGTTATACTGGAAATTGAACAATTGTCTTTTGGAAGAGTATTCTTTTAATGAATATGTTACTAATCTGGCTAAAACTACATATGCTACGTATGCTTAGTGATGTCGAAGGTGACCTTTGCTCTAGGTAGGAGTTTTTCAAATTTAAAGTAAGAGACTTTGCTGTTAATAGAAGTAAACAAATTAAAAAGGCAAAGAATAACAAAGAATTTGAACTTATTCATAGGCTAGGTGTGTTAATGCAGAAGAATAATCCCAGTACAGAAGACGAGGTGGAATATAGGGTTTGTCAATGAAAATTAAAAACATGTACACAGAGATGGCTAGAGGTGCTTTCATACGTTCTAGAGCAAAGTGGATGGAGAAGGTGAAAGAAATCGTTTTTTTTTTTTTTTTTTTTTGAAACGAGAAATATTTAAAAAAAAAAAAAACATCTCTCTCTGCCCTTAAGATTAACAATGATTTATGTATGGATCCAGGGAGGATTTCAACCTTTGTATACATCTGTATACTTCTCAATTTTCTCAAGAAAGTTCAATAAAGATCCAGGTATTAACAAGGATTTTAAATTCTGGCCTTTCTATTACTGAAATGGAGGAGGCACTGACATCTATGAAAAAAGAGTTTGTCAGTTGAATTTTATTTACATTTTTGGGACCTTTTAAAGCAGCCTCTATATTGTTTGTTTAAAGAATGGATTCACAAAGGAGAGATGACAGCCACTGTGAAGCAGGGGATTCTTTCTTTAACACCTAAATCTGATTAAGATCCACTTTTAATTAAAACTGGAGACCAATATCATTATTGAATATTGATTATAAATAACTTGCTTTAATATTTGCAACTCGCTTAATCTGGTCTTAATGATATAATTGGTGAAACACAAAATGGGTTTATGAGGAATAGACATATAGACTGGTACTTGATCTCATTGATTATTCAGAGAATATTGACTCAGACTCTATTATAATGTTCTTGAACTTTTATAAAGCCTTTGATTTATTAGAGCACCAAGTGTTTTTGAATTTGGAAATAAATGTATCCATGTGGTGAGAATGCTTTATAATGATATTAACTCTACAAGCTACTAAACGTTTTAATTGTTACAGAGGTGTGCGTCAAGGTTGCCCCATTTGCCCTTTTCTTTTTCCTTTTGCCGTTGAATTGTTATCACTAAATATTTTACAAAATCCTATTTTTATCGTCAACTTGCTGACGATACTACAATATTTCTCAAAGATCAAAGTCTAGTTCCTATGTATTGATATTATTCAGTCTTTCTCTGAAGCCTCTGGGTTATATTTACAATTATCAAAATGTGAATTATTTTGTCTCTGTGATACCCAACAATCATCAGTCCATCATATACCTGATAAAGACTGTGTCAAGTACCTGGGGATTTTCCTTACTAAAGATAGAGTGTCTCGTCAACATCTTAATTTTCCTCTAAAATAAGGAAAACTAGAACAATCTTTAATTCTTGGCTTCAATGAGATCTGTCCCTTTATGGCAGAGTTCTTATTTCTAAAGCCGAGGGTTTGTCCCGTTGTGTTTACCCTGCTTTATCTTTATTGTTTAGTGACAAAATTGCTGATGATATAAATAAAATGGTACTGAATTTCTTTTGAAGAATAAGCCTCAGGAATCTGTTTTGTCTAATAAACAGGGTGGACTGGAGGTTTTGGATTTCAAAGAATTAGTTCATTTAGAATTAGTTGGTTAAAAAAATGTCTCTGTAGTAATGACTAAATTTGGTACCATATGCCTAAAACTTTATTTCATAGATTAGGGGGTTTAGATTTTCTTTTAAAATGCAGATTGCCGATTTCTCTCTATAATTTTCACCAACAAGCTCTACTTGCTTGGAAACTGCATTATGTGCACAACTTTTCTCCCCACAAAGACATTCTGTGGAATAATTCATGTGTTTTAATCTGTGGAAAGTCTTTATTTATTGACAAAAAAAAGATCTTTTAATTCTGTCATCCAAAGTTTGTCTCCAAGTTATCTGCATCTATTTAAAACATGCCTTTGCTTTAATGAGAGCCAAATGTTTATTAGATGGAGTTTGTCTTCGTAATAAAAAAGGTAACGGTAAGCTTATAAAGCGAATGTATATGCATGTTCAGTATATGCTATCCTAGATGTAAACTCTTCTGGACTAATTTTGTTGATGGTATACATTGGAAGAAAGCATGGTTACTTCCTGAAAAATGTTTGCATTTCTAATAAAATCAGAGAGATACATTTTAAGATGTTGCATAATGTTTACCCAACAAACTCCCAAATTGCTCCTTATTTTGATATTTCTAATTTATGTGTATTCTGTAGAGTTGAGGAAGAAACTTTATTTATTCTATCACTGCGATCAGGTTAAGTGTCATTGGGAGAACTTAAGATTTACACTAAAATATATATTTCTATATTTTTCTAGAAGTGACCATGCAATTGAACTTGTTGTTAATTTCTTTGTTTTGCATTGTACATTTTTTATTAATAAATCCAAATTTCTAGATTTTATGTCTTTCTCGCAGAGATTTAGCTTATTGTTAACTCTCTTAAACATATTGATAACAAGAACAACAAGTTTCTTAAAGCGTATAATGATATTTTTCTTACCGATTGAGGCGCTGTTTGCTTTTTGTTTTGTTTTTTTCTTCTTTTATGTTATTGTTATTCTATGCAACGTTGTATATTGTTGTTTTCCTTTTTTGTCTTGCAAAAAAATAAAAATTTGGACCTTACCTCCAAAAAAATTGAAAAAGAAACAAAGCAAAAACGCGACTCCGGTGGGACTCGAACCCACAACCTTTGAATCACATCGCTAGATCTGCCTAGAAGTCCAATGCGCTATCCATTGCGCCACGGAGCCACCTGTTGATCGAGGTGGTTATTACAGCTCATATCATTGTACTATTACTATCATAAAAGTGTTCTGTGAGTATTTGTGACTTAATAAGTTAATTAACCAGTTACATTGTGGATATTTACCTTTTCTGTGATATTTTAGATCGTTGTTGTTTGTTTGTCCTGTGCCGTTTCACTCGCTGACGGGCAGACACGTGACACGGAAGTGAAGTCAACATGAAACGGGTCCGAGAGTGTCATTGTAGCTTTTCCACGTCAACAAATAAAGTTCTCATTCATACTTTAGCATATGGTTAGTTTTAATAAGGCAGCCGTATCTCAAGGGTCCTCGGGGGTTTGCGTGAGGAAGGGTTTATGGGAATTCCCGTTTTACTCTGAGAACCTTAAAGCACCAGTTTGACTTTCATAAGGTAAAAACATTTGCACTTCTGTTTTGTTTCAAGTCGATTATTTTACCGGTACATTTCAGTTGTTATTTGTTCAAAATGATCTGTTTACATGTTTTAAGCAATGTAATGTTGTTTGGAAGTATAAAATGTGTCTTAAAAGTTGGACATACTAACAGTGATTTTATATTTTTGTTTTTAGTAAAACATTTTAATACAGTTTTTGTTTGTTTGTTTGTTTATTTTTATTCATTGGAAATACGAGTAGGCTACTGTAAACGCTGTCGTCATGATTCCTGCATGTGAAAGCATGAGCGGTCAGCAGGTGTCGCTGTTACTGCAGGAGTGTCTGAGGCGCGCAGCCACCGGACCTAATGGAGACACGCAGCTCCGCCGCGGTAGTGACGCGCACGACGCTGCAGAGGGCGCTAGTCAAGCAGGTTATTACAGTATTCTACTGTATGAATGTGTAAATGTTTGTACAACACACTCAAATATTGCTCTATGAAGTACTTGACAATAATTGTGTGTGTTTTGTTCTTTTTAGTTTACAACTTTAATTTAAGTGCCCCACAAACAGGGTGCCCCACAAACTCTTTACATTTTCAGTGTTGACTCACAGTTGTTTTTAAAGATGGCCTTTAATAAAGTCATACAAAACAGTAGCTCAAAAACTTTATATCATTGTTCTTGGAATTTTATCAAAAACATTTCTGTTGGATGTTAATCCGATGTTTTTAAAATGTTTCTACTTGCTAGTTACAGAACAGTCAAAAGTAACATTCATGTAACGATTACAAATTGTTACGTGTTTTCAAATAATGAAGAAAGAATGTTCTGAGCATTCTTAGAACACTCAGAAATGCTTTGTTGTTATTAGCAAAGTGTTCTTATGTGTGTTAGCTGAGTGCTAACCCTGAAAATGCTGGACCCTTTTGACTTTAACTGTATGAGCCAAGAAAGACACAAGTATTCTTAGTCTTGACCTCTGACCCTCAGGGTTGTTTCCGGAGGATCTGAACACACTCCTGCAGGAGGCCAAGGACAGGAAGTGGCCGTTCGTCGAGGAGAAATGGCAGTACAAACAATCTGTGACGTCTAAGGACAAAATAAACTCGTCGGATCTCATCAGAAAACATCTGCTGCAGTTACTGGTAACTATCAGACCGTACAGTTACGGTAAACAACGGCACAGAGTCTGTGATGGAGAACTGCTGTGTTGCAGGTGTTTCTCAGAGACAGCATCTCCTCTGAGGAGCCGGAGTGGGCCGTCGCGGTGGTTTTCCTGCTCGACCGGCTGCTTTACTGGATGGACGGCTCTCATCTGCTGTTGAAGATTTCTAGAGCATTGCACAAGCGTTACCCAGATGTTCCCATCGCCCCTCAGGTCATCATCAGACAGGCTCGTGTCTATCTGAACACCGGTGAGCTCTGCACTCTCTCTAGGTGTATTTCAGCTTGAAACAGATCCATAATGCATCTCTTTGTTTGGGTGTGAGGCAGGTAAACTGCAGAAAGCGGAGTTCATTCTCAGCAGTCTGATCAGTAGCGCTTCAACAGGTACCGCTCACTTTCACTGGTGTTTCAGCTCAGTCCGTCTCTGCTGTGAATGCACAACATGCTGTTTCTGCTGCTTCAGGCTCCTGGACGTATCAGAAGAGCAGCGATCAGACGCTAGTGCAAGCCGTCAGTCTTCAGGTGCGAGGACAAGTGCTGCAGACGCTCGGTGAGCTTCAGAGAAACACACATTTATAAGAGTAATAGTTCTATCTGTACAAGCGTCCGGCTTCTTGAGTGGTTTTGATCAAGTACAGTGAGCGTCAGAATAACTCCGGATGAACTCTTCCTGGACTAAAGCAGCTCATCAATCATTTTCTAGAAGAATCTGATCATCAGGATCATCTTTTGAGGAGCTTTACTTCCAAAGACTGATGTTAACTGTAAACAATGTCATGTTTGTGTTTTTTAGGCCTGTGGCTTGAGTCCGCTGAACTAATATGGGCGTCTCTGATCGGTTTTTACGCTCTTCCACAACCTGATAAAAAGGTCTGGACTCAGTGAACAGTGTCTGGAGTTATAGTTTGTGAACATCACTCATGAATCTGAACTGTTTCCAGGGTATTGGAACATCTCTCGGGCTTTTGGCAAACATACTGACTTCCATGAATGACCGAGACTTCGCTGCGCTTCAGGAGAAGCCTCATATTGACCTGGTAGTACAGTCTGAAATGTCTTAAATCAGCAATATGCCTGCGCTGAGCTCTAATCAGACGCTCTTTTCCCTTAGAGTTTTCTAGGGGAGAGTGGTCATCGTCTGCTGTCTGCGGCGCGAGCGGCCAAAATGGCCGTTGTGTTCAGTCAGTACGGATCACTGTACGTTCTGACCAATGTGGTGAGTCTTTAACAGAATAACCATTTCCCTTTTGTCTTGTTCTATAAATAGTTAATTTGCTGTCCTGTGACTTTCCCCCTAAAGCACCACAGGCATCCATGTGACTGTGAAATCCCCACTTTGGTAACAGGGTTGCAAAAGTGCAAATTAAAAACACGTTACATAACATACCTTAGTTGATCTGTCATCATTTTAATGTTTACCTCATGTTTATCATCAATGATTCATTACTACAGCAACAGTCCAATTCGATTAATATTAAAATAACATTAAGATATTAATCCAGTGCTCTGATGCTGCTGTATATTAATTATCATATGGCCAGCCGATAAAGCTATACCTCAGTTTACCTTATAATCTTTCAATTTAGTCAAAATTTTGGATTTTATCTCATTTTCATAAGATGTACCTGATCAATTTAGCGTTTATCTTGTTTTAACAACAAAAGTTATTTATTAAATAGTAAAAGTTTTGACACTAAAAACACTTGAAAAAGTTTCACAATTCAGATTTTAATCTCATAATTTTGACTTAATATATGACATAAATTCGATTTTTATGCTATATTTAATTATGATTCACCAAAAATGTTTTATTTATTAAATATCAAAATGCACAGCAACCCAATCCCTTTATTTAGCCTTCATGTAAACATCAGTCAGAATTAATTCAGTTCAGTTGAAAAAGTTGTGCATGTAAACATAGCTGGTGTCACTTTAGCCAGGTGTTCCAGTTATCATCTTACCTCCTGATGCTCTTTTGCAGGTCGCTCAGGGCATTTGTCTACTATCTTATAGCTTCTCAAAAAAGTGCCCTGCGGAGGACCAGCGGATGTACCTGGCTTTAGCTAAGGAGGCCTTTGAGATCGGCTTGTTAACGAAGACGACAGGAGACGTGGTCACTAGCAAGCTGGAGTTGCACACGTTCCTCAAAGCCTCTTACTGTTTAGCCACGGCTCACAGATGGATCCTCGGCCCGTCCGAGACCATCGCCTCAGCCATGAGCGCCTGTCGGGAAGCCATGACTTTATTCATCGACTACTGCGCTAAAGCCGATTCCTCTCTGTGCTCCAAGATCATGGAGAAGATACAGCAGATTAAGTTGCTGCTGAAGGTGGAAGCGTTTCATAATTCTGATCCACAATCTTTTATTCCTGATATCTACCGCTGCATGGAGTTCGGGCCAGTTTTGTTCACGCTCAGCGACTTCACGAAGGCATTGGATGTGTTCGGAAAGCACCATCGGTCGGTTTGTGAGGTGTTCGAGAACTGCTATCGAAGTGGTTCGTGCTTGAATGCCACACATTGTATAACGGCGTTCCAGACAGACACGGAACTTCTCGCAACGCAGAAAGTGGATCATTCGAGTCCGTTGGAGAATCCTTCTGGCAGCGGATCGTCTTTATCTCTGGTCGATGTACAAAGCAGCCTTGGGTCTTATGAGCTGGTTGATGACATCAGGAGTGGGAGTCAAGAATCAAACATTGTCAATCCAAGCAATCGAAGTAGTGCTAGTCCATCTGTTTCCAACACCTTTAGAAACAACAGTGAACAGCCTAGTCAGTCCCAACTAATGCAAGTGATCACCACAACTGAAGAGGTTGAGGACAACCCGTCAACATCAGACAACCAACGCAAAGGCAATCAGAAGAACCAGCACACAAGGACGTCTTCGAGTTCCCTCAGCAGTGGTTCTTCATGGGAGCGTGTTTCAGGACAGTCTCAAAGTGGCATAGAAACTGAGGAGGATGTTGCAGGTCCCTCTCATGAAGGCAACGATGCAAGGTTTAGTTGGACCAAAGGTGGAAGCACTTCTTTGGTTTCCCTTTCCGATAGCTCTGCATCATGTTCTTCTTGGCAAAAGCTCTCTATAAGCCCCATCGCTCATGGAAAATGTCTTGAACATCGGTCTCAGAGCAGCATAGAAACCGAGGAGGACACTGAAGATGCCTCTCATGATAGCAATGACGCAAAGGCTGGTTGCACCAAAAGCGGAAGCACTTCTTTGTTTTCTCTTTGCGATAGCTCTGCATCACATACTTCTTTACAAAAACTCTCTGAAAACCCCATCGCTAATCTAAAACGCCTTGAACATCAGTCTCAAAGCAGCATAGAGACAGAGGAAGAAGTGATTGACCTCCCTCACGATAGCAGCGAAATCAACAGAGACGCAAAGGATGGTTGCACCAAAGGTGGAAGTACTACTTCGTTTTCACTCTGCGATAGCTCCGCATCACATTCTTCTTGGGAGAAACTCTCCATAAGCCCTGTTGCTAATGTAGAACGACTTGATTTAACACACAAGAAAGAAAGGACAGATCAGCATCTTGAGGTCCCAGACAAGACTCCACACCAAGGAACGTCTCTGTCATCCACAGAGACCGACCCATTTGAAGAACTGGGGTTTGAGCATCTGTCAAAAGCCTCGGCAGTGTGCAAGGACTGCTTTAAGCACTGCATCATGGGAAGCGAGGTCCTGACTGAGCGTGACTACCGCTCTCTCTTGGCTGGAGTTTGTCAGCGATGCCTGGTTGAGCGACTGCCGAACAAACCGCTGAAGCCTCTGGACCACACACAGCTGGAGAAGGCCTACGGTGAGGGATAGGGCCGTCAATTTGTCAAATATTAAAAACTCCACATTCGAATGCTAAAGGTTGCATTCAGATTTTAGATTGTTTTGTTGGCCTCCCCAGCTGAATACAGTTGTTGTTCATTCAAAATATTGCATCAATGTGGAGAATAGGTTGTTCATGTCATGCCGTTCCAACAGAATGCATAATATTTTCTAGAAAGGCATCTATCATCAGTGCACTCGCGTCCCGCACAAGAGATGCATGTAAAGTTAATGCAAAACATGTTTTTCCCCCATCTCGTGTTAGTCTTTGTGCTTGGCTCTCATCCTTTTGTATTAAGCATTAATTTATTTAATTATATTTGGTTTATAAACATTGTGCACGTTTTCACAGATAGTCATGCTATTTTATTGTTTGATTAACATGCATTAGTAATATTTAGCTCGATGCTTGTGGCCTGAGGAGAGAGAACTTTTCCCCCATAACTAAAATAATGCCTTTTAAATTTGAACAGAATTCAGATCTTGATAATCTTTTAATGCATAAGTTTTTCTGCCAGTGTGACAGCCCTAGAAAGAGATGTGTCATGATGTTTCTTCTGCACACTGAGGTGAAGGGTTGTGATAGACATGTGCTCATCTAATCTGTCAGATGCCGTGGTGTTGAAGTACTCGAAGGCCTCTGATGTCTGGGTCGGTTCTGAGAGCAGTGTTTACATCGGAAAACCGATGGGTGTCCAGGGTAAACAGAGACGAGCCATCGAGGTGCAGTACCTTCACCAGGAACAACTGCTCAGCAGGTGCAGCTCAATCATCCGTTAATAATCATGCCACAGGAACTCAAACAGTGCGCTTGCTTTTATTTATTCCATACTGATTTTGCCTTTTACTACTGATTTTTGTCAGTGCAGTGTTGACAGAACCGGGCTAATATGCTCATACTTCCTGGTTCTAGTAAGGTCTCTAGCTGCTGCATTTTGAACCAGCTGTAGTCTATTTATCAAGCGTGCAGAACAACCACCCAGTAAAGCATTACAA
>JAUCMT010031813.1:0-18012 GCA_032357475.1 Enteromius thamalakanensis | reverse complement strand
ATAAATACAATTTTTCACATTCTATATTTATAAATTTTATATTTTATTTGCATTTGTAAGAGTTTATGATGTAAGTGCTTGATAGAGGAATCAAAATTACTCTCTATGTTAGATTATAGTATACTTATTTACATTTCTGTTTAATAGAATTTGTTTTTGTTTTCTGATAAAGAGAAGAATAAATAAAACAAATCTAATGATTTAAAAAATATATATATATATATATTTTTATATATATATATATATATATATATATATATATAGTTAATACAAAAGTTTTTTATTTAATATTAAGTAAACATTGTACTTTTAGTTTATAACAAATTTAGCTTTAGTTTAAGGTGAAATGACATACTGTAGTAAATAGCCCACATTGTTTAATTGATCGGCATTAAGTAACATTTGGGTTTATGTCTAAAGAAAATATTTTAATTATGCATGTGGCTTAATTATAAATAATTTTGTTATTTTGTATGAATGTTTTGTAAATAAATAATAATAATAAAACATATATATCAAAATAAATATATTTGTTTAATGAAAAAAAAAATTGAAGTTTGAACCAAAACATAAATCGAATACATTTTGCTTTAAAAAAAAAAATCTCATGTTGTTGTTTTTTAGCGCAAATCTAGGTCACCATGAAAATAAAAATTTACTTCAAATTTCTAAATATTGAGATATTATAGATATTTTGTGATTGATGCACAAATCATTCACAAAATATCAATAATATATTAAATATATAAGTAAATAAAAAATAAATGTTTTATTTACTTTATTTTATTCAATTTATTAGTCATGTGTGGGATGTACTTCTCATTAAGTCCACATAACCCCTTCTTCTGCAAGCTCACATTCATCAACACTCACACCTCCAGATCCAGTTTTATTACGACTTTAAGAGCAACCCCAAGTAAACTATTTCAAGTATGAATAAAGCCCTCGAGAGCTTTCTTCACTTGTTATCTGGACTCATATTGCAGGTCATGTCCTGGAAGACCAAGCTCCCACTGCAGACCATCATGCGCTTGTTACAAGTACTGGTGCCACAGGTGGAAAAAATCTGCATTGACAAGTAAGAGAAGAGTTTGTTACCGATTCCTGTATTTAGTTTGATCTGCTGCTGTAAAATAATACATTCTATTTTAAATTAGGGGTCTAACGGATGAATCAGAGATCCTGAAGTTTCTTCAGCACGGCACTCTAGTGGGTCTGCTGCCTGTGCCCCATCCCATTCTTATCAGGAAATACCAAGCGAACGCAGGAACTGCCATGTGGTTTCGCACGTACATGTGGGGAGTCATTTACCTGCGGTTTGTATGATATTTCTTTATGAGGAAATGCAATCATAATTGCATCACTTATTTTTACTTTTTTATAGAAACATATCATATTCATTTTGAATATTCAGTTATATTTTGTTTAAAATTTAAATATGTTTATGATGGTGCTGGACAATTAATCCCTTCTATTAAAAAAAATTATGTGCAGAATATGTGTGTACTTGGTGCACTTGTTGTATGTAAAATACACAGAAATGCATGTAGATATTTAATAAAAAATAGGATATGGTTATACATTTAAATTTATTATTAAAAATAATATGAGTGTAAATATGTACACGCAAACATTTTCTCAGTATACACGGTTTGTGTGCATTTTTATAAATACATGGTAAATATGCACCGTACATAACATAAATTATGTAAACGAAAACTTTTTGGATGCCATTAATCGCTGCACAAATCACAAATTGATTTGTATTTGATTACAGACACAAGTTTCTCACACAAAAATCATGATCCTAAAAATAAGTGAAATAAAAATAAATTATAAAAATAAAATTATTAAGTGTCAAGTTTTTGTATGATTTTGAAAAAACAATGCATAAATCCCGCACACTACTTGCCGTTATTATGAATATGTAGGCTGCTTAATTAGAGGTGGAGCCTATTAATAAGTTGTAATATACTTTATCTACTTTTTAATATAATATATATTAATAGAAATTATATAATAAAATAAAGTATTGGTATAATAATTTCATTTCATGCATTGCTTCAGTTGTTACAGTCACTAGTTATTTATCCAATGCACCATTTTTTTTAACATAGCCAGGGAAATATGTTTAACATTGTTCCATCTTTTCACTGTAGTAATGTGGATCCGCCCATCTGGTACGACACAGACGTGCGCCTCTTTGAGATCCAGAGAATGTAAGAATGAGCAGCAACCTGTCGGTCCCTGAGAACCCACAGACTTCATCTTGCCTTGTCGTTTTGCTTTATCCCGTTCATAGACTGTGAGACTCCACAAAAAGTGCCCATAGCTGCCGGTTGGCCTATCGGCGGTCTGTTTGCTCTGGCTGGTGTACAGATGATAAAGTGTCTAAATATAAACCATGCACACTGATAGTAAAAGCATACTGTGGTCAGCAGCATAGGCAGCCCAGACGTGTGAAACTCTCTCACTGTGGTTTTTATAGGAACAAGGTGCTTGTTATAAGAAGGACTGCTATTTATAGTTGGAAAACCTTGTGGGAAATGTCTAGGAAGTCGTTAGATTAGAATCGTTGACAAAGACCTCTAGATTGTATTATCACCACAAGAGGGCGTTCTTGCTAATCCTCTTTTTTTGTTATCTGTAAGTACATGTGATTACTCCCAAATTTCACTATATATTAATTCCACAAGTATTCATAAACATCGTGAAAATGTACAAAAAAAAAGTGGTTTCCAAAGTATTATATATCACAACTGTTGAATGGTATATAACCTACCAATATCTCTATTTTTGTCTGCATATCAGTTTTGCTAATGAGATACTGTAAATACTGCTTGCAGTGTAAAGTAAAAACACTGTCTACGTAGATTAAAAATATAAAGCTATCCTATGTTGTCACAATGGACAATTACTGAATTTCTGCATATGTTCATCATATTGTTTTAAGTGCCGATGACTGTAAACAGAATGTTTGTCTTCATTTGTGGCAGTATTTATAAGAAAGCTTGTGGAACAGATCAAGATCGCATTTGTATATGTATTTTAATGTTTGTGCATTTGTGCAAAAATTGTCCAAATATATTGAGAGGATGTAGATTACAAAAACACACTTGTCGTTGTGTCATGCTTCCTGTTCAGCCTTCAAAGAACAAGACAAAAGAGTACAGTTTGCTTGTTTTAATCTCGGTACACAGCGACCAGAATAAACAGATATTGGGAATTCACAGGTGCCAATGAAAAGGCAGATCTCTGGTAATACTTCCAGAGGGTTTTACTGCTTTGCTAACAGTTGAATGCCTGTAACAGGATTAGGCCATTTTTCAGATGATATTGTGTCATCATTCACATATTCAAACAGATTTCAGGTTAAATAGATCTCCACACACACCCACATAAACACATTGTTGTATTATACAATAAAAATGTAGTAAAAAATAAAACATCTTTCAGCTACACAAAAATATCATATAAAAAATATATATATTTTACAAAAATATGTGCATAAGCTTGTACAGTTCCTAAGCGGTCAGCTGATTTAAGAGGTGAGGCCCACCTCAAACAGACTAGCCACTGAGTGCATCCGGTAGAAGATACCAAAAGGCATTCCGATATTCACTACCGCTGCCCATGTTTGGAATGTAAAAATGTCTGATCCGACGGTGTTGTCAAACTGAGGCCGGGCTCCGAAGGCAGGCATAATCCAAAGCTGCAAAACAGAAACACAGTGTACATATTAAAAAAAATTCTATTCCATTATGTGTTAAAGACACAAGAGTCTAGAAACCAGAACATTTTCCAGAGGTTTCCAAAAAAATATATTATTTTTTCCCCCAAAATTTTCCAGACGTTCCCAAGGATTTCCAAAAATCCTACACCTAAAGCCCCGTTCACACTAGCAGCGACACGCAGCGACCGGATGTGGGTGTGTCCAGCGACGCGACAAAGTTCAGAATCTCTCAACTTTATGCAAATGAAGAGCGACTTTCGGAAGCGACAGCCAATAGGAAAGAAGACGATAGTGATCATGTGATCATACTCGGAACAGCGTTTGTGTTTTTGCCGTAGATAAACGCACGCAATGGAAAAAAGTACTCTGTTTCTCATTCATTGTTGTTTGTATGTATGGACTCAGTATACGTATATTATATTCGGTCTTTTTCCTCCAAAATGTTTGTATTTAGCGGCAAGAAACCTGATTCGCTGTCAACAATGATGTAACTAAGCGACCAAAATGAGAACGCCCACTAGCGACCTCATCGCCAGCCTCTGTCGACATGCAGCGACAGAAGTCGCAGCTAGTGTGAACGGGGCTTAACTCAGTAAAAAATATGGAGTCAGGTACTTACAATGACATTGCAGAATAACAGGAATCCACAGATCTCCTTAAGGATCCTCCTCTTCCATGAGAGTCGACCCTGGAGCAACGTCAGCGGGATGGGTAGCGTGTGAGCTGGGACGATAGAGCTGCTCCGTCTTTCTGGGTCTCTCTCTCGTACGGCCATGACGTTGGCGAAGACAGTGGATGTTTCAGTCTCTCTGAACGGCTCCCGATGGAGGCCTTTGATGAGGAAGGCATTCTGTAGGCACAGCTGGATTACAGTCAGAAGAGAATTGGTCAGGTTGAGCCCATTTATGTGGCCCTGGACCCCTGATGCCAGAACAGCTACTATGGTGAAGTAACAGATGAGGAACTGGCCCAGAGAAGCTCCCACAAGTAGCCCCACATCCAGACTCCTGGTAGGGTTCTTCCCGGACACCTGCTCTCTCTTATCCATCCGGAAGATTATACAGCCGACCAGAGTCGCGATGGACATCAGAAGGATGGCCACTATGTTCATGATGAAATGCATTATCAGAGCTTCCTCCTTCTTTTTTGGATCCTCTTTGGCCACGTCTACTTCATACACCACAAACGTAGCCAGGCCCGCCACCAGAATGATCAGGCCAAGAACTGGACCAACCAGAACGTCCCACAGGCTAAAGTGCAGATTGTGGCTATGGTGTTCATCCATCTTGCGGCCGACGTTTTTCCACATGACGTAGGTCATGGCTGATGCAAAGAGGCTGTACTCAATGTTGAAGGGGTAGAGATAGTAGTAGGCCTTCTCAAAAACATCGCACATATCATGGATACACTTGCAGTCGCTTGCTCCAGCACGGTCTAAAAGACAACAATGGAGAACGTCAATGAAATACTCAACTTAATCATCAAATTAAGCGAATCTATATGTTCAAACTTAACTGAAGTACACAACCCTGTTGAAAAAAATAGCAAATGCTGGTTTTCAGCTGGTTTGAGCTGGCCCTGAGCAGGAACTAGTTGCTTAGGACCAGCTGCCATACTTTAAAACATACCAAACCAGCATATGCTGTTTTTTGTTGTTGTTGTTTTTTGTTTATTTCATTAGGTAAGCCTGTGTGCAATATTATTTGTTGATTAAATCACCTTGTGATGTGACATCGATTTTGTGACCACCACTTGAGGAACTGTTGTATGAAGGGTCGGCTGGAGCCACTGTTTGATGGAGCGACTCTTCTGTTACCGCTGTCATCCACACCATGAGGTTCGTAGACAGCGTCAACATCAGACCACAACTGCAAAGAAAGAGTAAATATTACTATGCAGTAATGTTTGCAGCTTTGTTTCACAGAAGTTCAACACAAGAATCAATGAATGTGCCGGTATCATATCAAAACTTCAGTCAGGCAAACATTTCCTTGAGCTAACTTTAAAATATATGCTCATTGCTTCACACCAAGACGTCACACAGCTCTACAGTCAATGGGCTAGTCAAGGTGGCGACAAAACAACGAATTTCCTTTATGGTTTTGAAAGCATGTGATCATTTGCCTACATTTGTCAGATTTTCCCAGTAATTTCTCTTCCTGACAAAAACCAGATAAAGTAAACAAAGTCTGCATTACATCATTGCCCGCCGTGAACTCACCGTGTGACGATTTGCTGTATCTGCACACAGTCTTTTGCATGAACCCAGAGGACGTATGTCTGAAATATGGAGGAAAGTGTAATTAAATGATCTAGAAATACAAGAACAAATAGTCTAAAAGTGTTCTTTAACCTACCTGTACAATGACAAACAGAGCTTGCACAACAGGAAAGGCGATTTTCACAGGTGACTCGCAGTGTATACGGCCCACGTAATAAATAATCTTGAAAATGTCCATAATAACACTGCAGACGCCAAACAGAACCAGTCCACCTGGTGAAGACACAAGCAGAATATAAGCACTTGGGTGTAGTTTTCTATGGAATACACAAGACCTACATTTTCTTTCTGAAATCTTTAATTTACTGTGAAGCCATTTGTCACCAACTCCTTTATTAGGCCATAGAAAAATGAAGACTCACCTCTCAGCCAAACTGGTCCAGCATGACTGTCTTTGTAGAGCACTGCTCGGTACACCCTTGAAGTATGGATTTTGTAGTAAACCATCCATACGGTGGTGAAAATGACAAGCAAGATGAGGAAAATCATAAGGTGAGACGAGGTGATCTGGATCTTGTTAAAGACACTTCCGCACACCATGGGGATTCCCAGGAGCAGGATGTTTAAGCAGATGAATCCAGACAGAAGCCATCCCCAGTTGCGCCCCTTCTCCACTGTTTTGAACCCGCCGTGGGCGAGTACGGGGTTGACCGCCTCTTCATGGGAACTGACTTGGATGGTGGATATCTGGTTTTCGATGGCTTCTAGGTCTTGTTTCGTCGTCATGTTGCGTGAGTTAGAAGAGCTGTCCACAAGAAAACACAAGTCAGTTCCTTAAAGTTCGTTAAGTTAAAAAAAAGAGTCTGCTGGATTTGTAGAGTATGAAGCATGCGAAGACCGTCTACAAGTTGCCACGCAAAATAATTAGAAGGAGCCTAGTTTCCTCAAGCTGCATAAATACTTGAACCCGCATAAGTCTCCAACCAATCACCTGTCTTCTCTTCTGCTTACGTCTTGTCCTGCGTCTATCCCACATCTAAATGGACCTGCATCCTCAAATCTGACTTGGCAATATTGGGAATCTCAAAAGATTTCACCTTTGCTTGCACTGGACCAAAGCCAGCTAAGAACTCTCTGCTATTGTGATAACAGTGTTTAACAAGAGGGCTACCTGCACTGGCTCTACAGTCTGTTTGGTGACGAAGGAAATGTGAAGTACTGATCAGACACCCTCAGCTCTGAGTCATCAACAAATATTGAGCTTTTATTTACTTCAATCATATCTGTGTTCAAAATTTTAAGCCTTTATTTACTCAGCTTATATTGGTTTTCACAATCATTGTGATATTCGGCCTCACCCAATTTCATTGTAAATGTCTGAGTACAAGCGCATTGTTTCTGTTGAGGACTATGAAAACAATGCATTAATTGTGATTATTAATGTCAACACAAGAAATATTAACTTGCGCTTTTACCAAAAGCAACTTGCATCACTTCAAAATACAGAATTTCTAAAGTAAAGCTATAAATAAGCAGAAATTAGCGCTATTCAGTATCACACAATTCATACTTATATGCAAGAATTTAGTTTCCTTTACTTACCACGAGTAGGAACCACTGGCCTTCTGAGGAGCGTGCCACCTCATGGTATATATATTCTCTTGGTGACACAAAGATTTACAGCCGAATCACTGAAGGACCTGTCAGACACAACACACAGTACACAAGTAATTAGAACAAAATGTATGAACAATTTGACATCTACTATACACCATGCAATTATAAACATTATAAATCCTTAAACATCAGTGGAGGTGTGCGTGATAATGCCACAGTGATGGGACATCATGATATATATGCTATCCATATAAAACGCCCATAAATAACATTGATGTAGCTATTAATTCAGGTTTGAATGACTGGCAAATCACAGACACAGCATAAAAAAATATTGATTCAACAACTTATTATTTATTATATGAAAATGAAAGAAGGACTACTTGGTAGTTCACATTCCCTTACTAAAATTAGCCATAGTTTTATTATAGTAAAATTGTAGTAACCATGTAAAAAACAAAATATTAGTTTTTGGGTTTTTTTTTTGCTATAGTAACAACCATTTGTATAACCACAATTTTACTTCAAATACCATGGTAAGTGTTGCGAAACCATGATTAATCATGATAATTTGTGGTTACAATAGTTTAGCTAACCATGTTAACTTTCTATTATTATTATGGTTATTATTATGTTTTGTTTTTTCGGTTGTCTAACTTAAAAAATAAGATTATCCACCAAAGCCACAATAAAAAAAATGATATCCTATATTAAAGCAATACATCACAAACTTAATTTTTAGGCAAAACATTTCAAGGAGAAATGTATCCACTAAAATCGAAATGTTTTAATAAACATTCTACAACTTCAGATTTTTTTGTTTTATTTGTATTTATTTACGAGTAGCGTTTTTGGTGTCACTTTATTTGAATGTTTATTAAGCAAAAAAAACTGTTTCTTAATTCTGTTTGTGTGATTCCGTCTAAGAATGTCTTTCCTTCGCTTAATAATACAATATTCAAATCGCAAATGTGAAAAAGATTGCGTTTTGTAAGGACCGAGCTGAAGCCACACCCTCACGAGCCGTCCGCGGCGCGTCTGAGGTGTCCTTGGAAACTCCAAGTGCCTCACGCGCGCTGCAGCCGGTCAGGGGTTCAGACCTGATGCACAGAGCCACTGAAAGAGTGATGGAGGCTGAGGTTCGAGATTACCATGAATGACAAATACCACAAGGCAGCTCGGGATGGCTACCTTGACTTGTTGAAAGAAGCGACGCGGAAGGACCTGAACGCTCCGGATGAAGATGGCATGACACCGACCCTATGGGCCGCTTACCACGGCAACCTAGAGGCGCTGAGGCTGATTGTCGGGAGAGGGTAAGCCTGCTCGTCATTGCCAGCATTTTGACAATTCCACGAACTAGTTAAGTTTGTGCATTTAACGGAAGTTTAACCCGTATGTATGCATGCACGCCTCATATGAAATGGCTTGCGCAGGAACCAGCATGGCGCGAATCTTTAGTCACAGTTGCTGTATATCATCAAAACGCAATGCTGGTGTCACAGGGCTGATGATTTTATTAGTCTAATTGGGTGTGCAACGTGATGTTCTCAGTTCTCCAGCCTACTTCCTTAAACCCTTTCACGTGATATTTACGGGGGCGTTATGTAAAGTGTCTCGAGTTTGCGGAGGACCGTCCCATGTTAAAATGATACAATAAAAGGCAAGGTTTGTCTCACTGTAAAAGCTATTTAAAGTTACCCAAAAGTGTATTTATTATTAACAAGAAAATTAACTGGCTTCAAAAATAATGAATCACCAAAATATAGTTTTGAGAGAAAAAATAAGGGTCTTGTGTATGCAAGTTTTTACATTTTTGACATGCCATTGAAAATACATGTAGTGCTATTTTAACACATTTTCCGTGTTTCTGTAGCTTGAGACTTCGCAACAACACCAAGGTCATAGGTACAATTCCCTGTTAATGCATGGACTGATTAAAAATGTATACCTTGAGTGTACCTTAAGACGGATATACTGCCCCTGCTAATTCTTAGTGGCCCTTATTCCTTTGCAGTGTCATTTGAGTTGTTCTATCACTAACAACACATAAACAATTCCACATTATGTGACCTACGGCCGATCTGTTGCAGACAGATAAAAGCGAACACACAAAAGCTTTCATCAGAGTTGACCTGGTTTCTTCTCCGGAGCTAGAGGCCCTTTATAAAAGCTCGTAATTGTTAGAAGTTCTCCCAATGTTCAGCAGTCCTGAATGCATAATCGGACTGTTTGACCATTGAAAGCCGCTGGCTATCGCGTGATCTCCTCCACATAAAGCAAAGCAAGCATCGCGTTTCTGTGGTTGGAGCCAACTTATGCTCATGCACACATAGAGATACAGTAATTAATCCCTTAATTTGGGTGTTTCATTTCTCTTGTGATTAATTCAATGCACAGCATGGCACTGACTGATCCCTGAAGCATGATTTCCCACGATAATGGCCACCGTTGACAGAAAAGGTCATTAGTGCATTACCGTACATGAGAACCGACTCTGATCAGTCATGCTATTAGAAGCTGTTAAGAAAAATGGACAGTAAAATGATGGTAAAAATAGCAATAAAGCTAAAATTAGACATTTATGGGTGGTGGGTGTTATATAGCAGTCATTTGTTAGGAGATAACCTATAATATTATACTTCACTAATTTCACAATGTTTTGACAGTCATATGTCTTATTATGACAGTTTATTACTATTATATAGACCATGAGTTATGAACTGTCTTTTTTACCCCACTAATAATAGAACAGCTGAAGTACATTGTGTGTGACTGTGCAAGATAAGGATCTATAAGGCTCTCTTATTTTATAAGGTGATACATTGGTATGATAATATATCTGATGGAAGTATTGGCGTGCCAAAAATCAAGGTCAGGCAGGTTATCGGGTCATAATCCAAATTCTGGCTTGACCCAATAGTGCACACAGCTCCCTTTGCTAACTGTGAAAACCTTGCAGCTTTTCTCATCCATAATGCATCACTGCAAGGCTTCACCTGTCACCCATCAAATATTAATTAGGCTCAGCTAGGGCTTCATGCAGAAAAAGATACAGCTTAACTGTACAGTCTAAATTAGAGCAGCACACAATAGAAATATATATGATAAATTTTTATCATTTCATAATACAGTATATACTATATTTTGTGTCTGTAGTTGGAGCTATAGTGTACAGCACTGGTATAGTATAGTAATGTTTCAGTCTAAGTTCAGTTCCAAGAAATACAAATTATGATATCATAATGCATGCACTGTACTGAGTAATTGCATAGAGCACCAAGTAACACTAATAATGAGATATGTGATACTTTTTAATAGAGAATTAGTGTTTGTAAATTTCTCAACACAGTATTTAACGAACTAGATTGAAAATGCATTTACTAGAATGCATACTGAATAGTTAAATCATGAACAGTTATGTACTGTATGTAGTTGCTAGCGGTCATAGATTAGAACATTGCGTAGAGTTTGAGAATAGTTTCAGGCGTGTGGTTACAGTCTGAACACAGGAATTTAGTGTGACATCACCTATGCAACTCTATCATTCTTGCTAGTAAGGAGACACCCAACAAGCTCCCTCTTATTCAAGCAGGCGATCAAATTACAGATCCAGGGGTTTGGATCAGCATTAGGAGAGATAAACCTGGATTACTGGCTTACGAAAGAAAACTTATATAAGTTAGAAAAATAAGAGATTGAATGGGTTATATAACACACCTGTTTGTCCTTCTTATGACCTTCTTATAATGTTTTTTATACATCAAATGTGTAGAGCAGGTTGTTGTCGTTTTATAGACTTATTCATTATTTACTGGCCTTCACGGATGACAAGCCAATGCTGAAAACATAATCAAAAAATCATGGGATTGCCAGTGTGGTCTCAGTTATTCTTGGGATATAAAGCAACTGATAATGACAGTTGGAAAACCTATATCCAGTTTCACTTTACACATAAAAGTGTGAATTGTATATGCTAAATATAGGCTATAAGGTCTGGTTTCGAAGAGGTCACTATTAAATGCCACAAATGATATTGATCTATGACGGCTCTACTTTCAGGGGGAATCCAGATAAGTGTGACATATGGGGGAACACGCCGCTCCACCTGGCTGCCTCCAATGGCCATCTCAACTGCTTGTCCTTTCTGGTGTCGTTTGGTGCCAACGTGTGGTGCCTGGACAATGACTACCACACGCCGCTGGACATGGCTGCCACCAAGAACCACATGGATTGCGTGCGCTATCTTGACTCCATCGCTTCCAAGCAGACAGCCCTCAACCCCAAGATAGTTAGCAAACTGAAGGACCGGGCCTTCCGTGATGCTGAACGGCGCATCAAGGAATGCATTAAAATGCAGCAGAAGCACCGGCGGCGCATGGAGCGTAAATTTCAGAGAGAGACAACGGAAGCGTCAGTCTCGGATGCCATGAGCTTCTCCAGCTACGCCAGTAGTACGTTGAGTCGCAAGCTACGCCACTTTAACACTGCCACTAATGTGCCATACTCCCAGGTCAGTTTGTCTTTAGTTAATTCTGACAGTACTATTTTAACATCAGAAGCTGCTAATGAAATTGTCGCTTAATGTTTAGTTAGAAGCCACATTCACTAAATCTATACTATTTTTTGACTCTAGGCTACTATCCACGCCACAGCCAGGGGCAAAACTAAGATCCAGAAGAAGCTTGAGAAGAAAAAGCAAGGTGATGGGACGTTCAAGATTTATGAAGATGGCAGGAAAAGCGTCCGGTCTTTATCTGGTCTACAACTAGGCAATGACGTCATGTTTCTCAAGCAGGGAACATACGTCAACCCTAAGGACCGGTCTCGTCGTAACATACGTGACATGTTTCCTAATGACAACGAGGATGCCATCTCACGTGCCATCAGCGAACCTGACTTGCACGGTCATGATGTGGACTACTCAGAGATCAGCACCGACTCGGGCCACGACTCACTCTTCAACCGTCCCGGTCTGGGCACCATGGTTTTCCGCCGCAACTATGTAAGCGGTGGACTCTTTGGCATCGGAAGCAGAGACGAAGGCAGTCTAGCAAGCAGCGAACAGGTCGAAAAAGTGCGCCTCCACAGCCGGATGCATCGCGTGCCCAGTTTAGACGAAGATAGCATCGGAAGTGCCCATAGCCTGCAAGAGAGGAACCTGCAGGAGCTTCCATGGGAAGAGGTGGAGTTGGGGCTGGATGACGACGATGAGCCTGAAACCAGCTCTCTGGAAGTGTTCCTAGCCACGCAGAGCATGAATGAGTTCATTCCTATCTTCAAAAGAGAAAAGATCGACCTGGATGCCCTCTTGCTGTGCTCAGATGATGATCTCAAGAGCATTCACATTCCCTTGGGTCCCCGCAAAAAGATTATAGATGCCTGTCAGAGCCGTTTGGAGACCATTGATGACCCAGGCTGCATAGAAGACACTGAATTGTGAAGTTCCGCCCTTAAAGGATTACTCCACCCCAAAATGTCATATACAGTTCATGACCATGTGTCATGTAATCATGTACCTCCATGCCATTCAAAACAGGTAAAATGTCTTTTTTTGTCTTCGGAACACAATCTAAGATATTTTGGCCTAAAACCAGTAGGCGAGTTTGCGTACAGCAGATATGCTCTAAAATGTTGTTATGGTACCGAATTGTTGAATAAAGTTTTTAATTTTGTTTTCTTTCCATAAAAAAAGTATTCTTGTCGCTTTATAATGTTACAGTTAAAACACTGATGGCACATGGGACAGTCACAAACCTCCCGGTTTTCATCCAAAATATCTTAAATTGTGTTCCAAAGATGAATAAAGCTTTATGGGGTTTAAATAACATGGAGAAAGGGATTAATGGGTAAATTTTCATTTTTGGGAGGAGTTACCCTTTTGAAAAACCCCCAAAACTGAATGGTTAGGTTTTAAAGTATAGCAACTGGTTTGTGCCTGTTTAGTTTGGCTGGTTATAAGCAGGAGCTGCTTACTTAGCACCAGCACATGACCAGCTTAAACCAGCTCAAACTAGCTGCCATGCTTCAAAACATGCCTAACCAGCATATGATGTTTTCTAGGTCAACAGGGATGTCTGTTTTTACCTCAGTGAATGTTGAGAAAAAAGCAAGAGTTTACAGAACCATTGGTCCACTTTTCTTACTACACAGTTACTTCATCAACATTTGGCCAATGCACCAGATGCTAAAGAAACAGGTTTATGCTCCAGAGTTTAGCTCTAAAGTAACTATCTTGGAGACCTTGATTAGCAGGTTCAGGCATTTAACTGGGGCAATCAATGAAAAGAAAACAACTTTTGGTATGACGAGAGAGTTTAATCATAAAATGTTTATAGAGGACCAATGTTGAAATAGCTAAAATATCACTTCTCTATCAGCTGGCTGCATTACCTCTTTAACTGACACAAACACCGCAATATTCATAAAAATGGTAATTCAGTTCAAATTTAATGGTTATCACGTGTCATGTGGCAAATGCAGAGAGTGAAAATGAGGTCACATCTCATTACACACACTCTTGATCTCAATATTTCTGCCCCCGTGGGGCATATATCTCAGTGCCTGTGCATTCTGTGCCTGCACATTTCTAAACAAAATGTCATTTAAGACATAACTTGTGTATATACATTGACAAATGTTTCATAATTCCTTTTTAGACACATAAAGCTCATTATAAGCTACACATGACTATGTCGTTCTTGTTAATACACAGATTTGGTTAGTTTGCTGAATTGTGAGCTGTAAATGGTGAAATGCACAGTAAATGGATTAACAGAATCTTACGCCAGTGTTGCTGTTGTGGGGACTGTATGTTAGTTACAAGCACCCTCACATTATGTTACACATAATGTTTACATGTATCTGGCCATAATGCGTTTTTTTGAAACATGAACAATTGGATTATTTATGTGACGCATGGTTGAGTTGGTGTACACAGAGAACCCTTTGTTGATCCTGGAGCTTTAACTTGAGAAGCGTAGCGCTCAATACCGTCATTTTGTTTATCAAAACAGTAGTTTTCTTTTGAACTGAGGTTTATTGTCATTAAACAGTATGGTTCATGCACAGGTCGGGAGTACAGCAGGTTCTTGAAGGCCCATCTGTGCTTTAGTTTTTAACATAATGTCTTCCTCTAATATTTATGAACATGAACAGCATTTACAGCCATGTTTTATAATGCATATATCAACTTTATTCAGAATTTTATTTGTTGGTATGTAACTATTAAAGTTTTGCAAAACGTCTGTTTAATCACTTTTGATTAACGTGTTGACATTTAAAGTGGAAAATTATCTGGTCAATACATTTTGGTAAATATTAAAGTGCTGCATCTACTTTTGTCCTGCTTCTCTTTGTGCGGCAATAAATAGGGGTCTGCTAACTTTTATTACACATGTGATCTCTTACAGGGCTTTTCAAAGCCTTCAGAGAAAAAAAGATTGTGATGGCTGTTTACACAAAGATATTATGATCAATGTTCTTCTAGGAAATATTCTGCCTGTCTTCAGAGGACAAAGCTCCTGTATGACTCAACGGAACTGTCCCGAAGACACAAAGTGATATGCAAATCCTCAAGTTGACAGATCCGCCCATAGACTGAATCACAGATAGTAATGGTCATGAGGGATGGCTACATAACATTTAACCTATACAATGTCAGGACAGGAGTTTTTTTAAATCAACACAATGTCCACAATCTCTAGATCTACCCGATACAGAATACAGAATTTCTGCTGACCGTATTAGAGCAATATATGCAATATATGGAAACATACAGAAAACCACCTTTAGGAAACAGGGTAGTCTCGCAAATGTTGATTTAAAAAACTAAAGAATATGCTATATGTAACATTAAAAAGCCCAAATAGGTTCTTGAGCATGCAAGTTAATACTGAAGAATCTTTATTTTTAAATATGAATAATTAAGTACCTGTTGTAAACAGAGAGTAGGTCTTGCAGTCTAACAACATGGCAAGAATCCAGCATAACTCTTTGAAGTTGTAATCTTCAAATCTTGGATTCAATTATTGTACTTGTTTGTCACAGAGAGATTTCTTTCATATCTGAAAGCTAAATGTTATGACAACAAACAAGGCAATTCCAAGTAAAGAGTATTGTATATTAATCAGATAGAATCAGTAGAATGTAACAATAATACAGCCAAAAATCTCAGATAACCATGCTTGAATTTTTTTATTAAGAGAAATATGATTATGTGGTATAAAATGCATTCAGCATGTGAGCAACACACAGTAGTGTATATTTTTAAATTTGTTTCATTTCAAAATTAATTTATCAAATATTGTTGTGTTAAGCTGTTAAGTTTTTATCCTTATTATTTTGTCATCATATCCCCATTCAGATCAGCTGATACTAAATCGCTCATGCAATGAAATCAGTTTCATCATAGACAGGATTTACGAAATGCACTCCTGACTGAGTTAGGGTTATCGAGTTTGTCATCTCTGTCCCGTACAGCCCTGGCTCCTCAGGCATCATAGTCGGTTTGTCAAAAATGGGGTTGTCAAAGCCATGGTCCAAGGGGCCACCAAGCTCCCCAATCTCGCTACTGTTCTTCCACTTGCTGAATGTGGGCATGCTAGGCATTCTGGGGATCCTAACGATTCCACGGTGGTAGAGCATAGCAACAGCTGCAAGTAGACCCACGCCAAGAAGGGTGCCCAGCACTGCACCAACCACAACCCCTGCACTGTTTCCAGCTGCCTCGCTGCTGCTCGCCCCGGATGATGCCTGGAACTCCGCACTGGTGACGCCAAAGTTTAAGCCATGGTTATGCACATCTTGTACTACTTCTCGAGCGAGGGCTTCTGCCAATTTCCCAGCTTCTTGACCCGTTTTCTTGTCCAGAAGCAACACCTGAATCTCCTGAGTGGCTCCGAAAGGAATCATTCGCATCAGCCTCTGCTCTTTTGACACTTTGGACAAGGCCATCTGTATAGATTCGTATTTTTGCTGGCTGAGAAACAAGTGCTGCAGACGCTGGCGATACGACTCAAAGTTGAAGCTTGAGGAGAACTTAACGTTTACGATGGCACCACAAATGTCACAGCAGTGTCCCACTGGGTGCAGAGGTTTCTTGCACTCAAACGAATCGCATTTCACATTTGAGCAGATCCTGTCTCGATTTCCAGAATTGTCACAAATGCACCCTGTGATATCACCGCAGCCTGAACCGCCAACTTTAAGGGATGAGGAACCATGGAACTGCAGCTTGCCAGAACTGGATGACAAGTACTGAGAAAACTCAGAGCTGCTGGTGAACTTCTTCCCAAGTATAGACACACTCTTCACAGTCACATCATGATCTGACGAAATGTCCATGCGGAATGAGGTGGCCTCTCGAAATACTACATCATCATACTGGCACGGGACACTCTCCTCATGGACTGAAAACTGATATGTACCTCTGTGCAGGTCGTCGATTGTGGTCGCAGTCACCCACAGCGATGGGTCAAACAATTCCAGAGATTCAGGGTCTTTAAAGTGTGCTGTAACCCCAGATCCACAACCAGGATCTCCACCCTCTCTTACAGTAAAACCAGCGCCAGATGCCAGAATCAGTTCTCCATCCACTGGTAAACTCATCCCAGTGATAGTGTGAGCCGTTTCTACATACACTGATACTTTCTTCTGAGCTAAAAACACCACTTGGTCGTTCCCGCAGGGTACAGAGCCTTTATCCCAGTTGGTAGCGTTTTCAAAATTCGTGTCTGGAATCCATTGCTTGTAGAGTGCGCTAGCAAAAGGTGAAATGCAAAGGAAAAGCAAGACGTTGTGTCGAACAGCCATGATGAAAGGAATGCGTAGGAAGAAAGACAGATCGACCTTTGCTCAGACGCTAACGGTGCGACTGTCACCTGAGTGCTCATGGTTTAACTTAGTGAAAAATTTACACGAGCTATTTTGCTGGTCAAACATCTACTACAATGACAATAAAGGCGCACATTAAGACTACTGTAAAATGCTTAATAGGCAAACTCTGATGCTCTGTTGCGTACATCTAGAAGTGGGTTCCACGAAAACGTAATAAGATAGGAGAAAAAGTACATTGTTACATTACCTCCATCTCTGTCTCTCATGTTTCTCTGAAATTATGAGGTGCCATGTAGGCAGAATTACTTTTTACTTCTGTATATAGTGTTATTGAAGGGCACCGTAAGCAGTTTCCACCATTTCGCTAACTTAGCCCCAGAATTCAATAAGAATCAATTTAGCAACGCCCTTTCTCCACAACCTCGCCCTCCAGAGACACGGCATTCAATGTCAGCAAACCTAAAATATACTAAATGATTTACAATTCTTTATATATATATATATATATATATATATATACTGTATATATATATATATATATATATATATATATATTCATCAGGACAAAAGGAGTGTGACATGACACAAAAATGCAAAAGCAATA
>JAUCMT010031340.1:0-18081 GCA_032357475.1 Enteromius thamalakanensis | reverse complement strand
TTTTACAACATTTTACAGCATTTTAACGAAATGTCTGGTTAGATCCTTCACAGCTTTCCCTGTATATTGTAGCCTACGGAACTTACTGCTAACCTACCGCATTTTTACAACATTTTACAGCATTTTAACGAAATGTCTGGTTAGATCCTTCACAGCTTTCCCTGTATATTGTAGCCTACAGAAACTTACTGTTAACCTACCGCATTTTTACAACATTTTAAAATTACAGTGTGAAAAATATATATATATTTTTTTTTTTTTTCATTTGAGCTGATGCCAAATAACTAGCATTCAGCTTAATTTGAGTCCAAAATTAAGTCTAAATTAAATAAAAATGTACAGTCCACACATTGCTAATCTATAGGTGAAAAGTTAATCTATGCAGGTTAATCCACTGTAGGAAATTACTGGTTCTAGTCATTTTTTAATCAAAATCAAATCACTTGCTTCCACTCTAGGCATTCCTTCTCTGATGATGTCAGTTTGGAGGAACTAAAATAAACAACAATTTTAGTTCCAGTCATATTGCTGGTTTATACTGGTCACGTGCTGGCAAAGGACCAACATGAACCAGCTTGAAACAGCATCCCAAAACATACCTAACCAGCATATGCTGTTTTTTTTTTCAGCAGGGTTAAGAACCCTGAGCATTTTAAATCAGAAATGTAAAGCTAGTCGTTTAAGGTTTTTTGTTTTTTTTGTTCCTGCTTCCCATTTGTTCTCTGGTTCTAAGCCAAACGAGATAACAAGACTAATCAAGAACAACCAATTACAATAAGACTAATTAAACAAAACAATAAACCAGTGACAAGACCGAAAAACCCAAAACCTCTTTAGTATTCATATTATATTTATAATCAAACAAAAAACAAACAAGCAGGTAGCCTAAAAGACAACCTGTGAACTCAAATGCTAACAAGCTAGCATGCTAATATCGCAGTTATACTTTCAAAACAGTGTGACAGTGTGCCAGCCGCTCGCCTGCTAACCTTCTGTTTCTTCACGTATTTACTGCAAGTGCAAACACATTTCATTTTTGTTTATACACACAGGGGAAAAGAATTATTACTGTCTGTGGTAATCAACTGCATGCCACAGATGTGGTATTCCTTGCAATTATCCTAATTCTCCTCCGTGTTTATGCATGTATATAAACCTGTCTAATAAAGACAGCAAGGATACTACTGTCAGACCTTCCCACAGAGAATATTATCCTTCCCACACGAGGCTGTCACTGAAATTGCCAATAGACTTTTAATTAGACGTGTGGGTAGGCAGGAATACTGTCATGACACTCGGACCGCTGTGAGATTTGTGGGTGCTCTGCAGAAAGATCCAGCGTGAGTGCTGCTCTTCGCACAAACAAACCCATGACTAGCTGTGAAATATCTTCTAATCTTAATGTGTGGACTATGCTGAGAGCTTCCTGGATGTTTCCTTAATGTGCAGTAAATGACACTGCATCTAAGGGGATTATTGACAGTAGCGCAGCTTTGCTTATTAAAATGAAATCGCAAAAGGCATCATTTGAAAGCGTCTAAAAATATCCCTGGCGTTGCTCGCGCTCATGTTATTGAAGCAGGTTTTAACTAGAGTGCCTCTCCAGAGGCTTCACGAGAATATTGCTTTTTGTAAAAACAATATTGCTAGTTTACTAAACAAAACAGCCCATGGCCAAGGCAATTTTGGCTCGGCACAGTTCATATGTGTCTCCATATGACTCGTTGGTACTCAGACGAGAGCAGACGATCCTCTTCTGAATCACTCCAACTAAAGCTCTAAAGTCCAGTTAGGACAGATGATATTGCTTATATATATATAAATATCTGAATATGATTAGATACTCAGTTTTGTTTCAGTGTTCATGTACATGAAATGGTTTAAATTGGCAAGATTTAATCTATTAATTCAATAAAGCAACCCTTGTTGCCAAATGGATTCAAAAAGTTTAATGCAATTAAAATCTAATGCAACAATTCTAATGAATAATGTGTGCAAATATTTTCACACACAAAATCTAATATATACTAAGGCTTATCTTTTTTCAAACTCATTTTGAAACCTTAATTTTATTTGATTAAAATTGATCACAATTATTTAAATCTATTGACAGTCTTGTTTTTCATATTTTAAAAAATTTATTCAATAATGTGAACCATCAGAAAAAAAGATGTCAATGTTATGCAAAGGATATTTTATCTATAGATCATTTTAAATAATAGTTTGTATTGCCTTCAAAACTGTATCAAAAAGCCAATTGTTTTAAAAACAAAATGTCTTTATATAATTTTACAACAGCATAAATTGGAGCTTGAAATTAAATAGCTTTCACTAATTAAGCGGAAAATACTAAAATTGATTTGAAAGCTCTGCATTAAAATTATAGTGACCATGCAAATCATCACAAATATATTGTTACTATTCAGTATATATCAGGCAGCTCTTAGCAGGTTATGAAGGAGGTATGGACAAGACACTCCACGGTGTTTCCTGGTGCTCAGTGATCAGAAGCGTCCTCTAAACTCCTCTGTTTCCCAGCGCAGAGCGTACTGCTCTGTATTCACAGCCATGCTTCACTGCCATAAATCTGACTGCAGTGAAAGCCACAAAGCCAGTGACAGGCAGCTTGCTCATGTTTGCTGTCATACTGTACACGGCCCATGGATAATAAACTGAACCACTTCATCATTCTGTACTAACGCGGAGGCCATATGGGGAGAGACTGTGGTACCAGTACCAGGTGCTGACTCAGAACGAACAACCATTATTCTGTTTGCATGCGCATGAAACTCACACACTTATCAAACAGATCCTCTCAAATCCATTATGAAGGAGACAAGACAGCCAGACCTTTTTCCAGGCGACGTTTGATCCATGGCTTAAATGGACCAGCGTGTTGTTGACTGATTTGTTTTCTCTTTAAAGGGATAGTTCACCCAAATATTAGAATTTTGCCAACCAACGTTGCAGATGTTGAATACAAAAGAAGATATTTTGAAGAAAACTGTTGTTGGTCGCCATTGATTTCCATATTGGGAAATAAATATTTTCAATGGTTTTATTACCAGCATTCTTCAAAATATCATCTTTTGTGTTCAACTGAAGAAAAAACTTAAGTAACTTGAACTCAAGTAAATTTCTGGGTGAACGATGCCTTTAAAATCATTCTTTTAACTTGTTCTCAGAAGGTATGGAGGCCCCTTTCTGCCATGTAAGAGAACAAAATGCTTTGGTAAATCATTATGTCATAATTATGAGATTAAATATATAAATTATGAGCTAATAATTCATGGTTAAGATGAAAAATCAAATCAGTCTCTGTCCAGTCCAATGTTTTCACGAAGCTCTCTCTATTTCAGAAACGGCACGCCGAAATTTCAATATCCAATTCGGTTTGTATACATCTACATTTTTTGGGATTGTGGAGAGTGTAATCATGTTCCCTGATATGGAAACGCACAGTAAATAACTACCACTTCCGTATTTGCCTACGTGTGTTGCCGTAGCATTGATAGGCAGAAACTGAGCATATAGCGCTGATTGCCTCATTGATAGGCATCAATGAACAGGGACGGTTCATTATTTCAATCTGGAATTTCTTTGAATTTACAAATCCTACAGAACTTTTGAGATAATTTAAGTACACAACTGCATAAAATATATCACACTGTGCATGTGGTTTTTGGATATGAGAATAGAAAAATCTTACATATTGTGCCTTTAATCAAATTTCAACATTTATATCATTAGTATGAGATCTTTTGAATGTTTTAAGTCAAACATATGAGATACCAAGTTATATTTTTGTCATCTATTTAACGATTACTATATGACTAAAGGTCATATAAAGGTCAAACTTTTTTGTATGTGTTTTTTCATGTGTGTTTCTATTTTTTATTTTATTTTGTTTTTTGCATATTCATCATCCCATCCTATCCAAATCCATCGTTACAGATGCAAAAAAATGTAACCTGATATGAATTTTTCCTAACTACAACATTAACATTAGTCAAAACTATGCCTTTTTATGAATTTTTATGTCACGGAAGACATAAACTGAGACAAAATGTCATAATTATTATTTAAATTAAATGTTTTACATTTTGTCTCTTTATGTCCTAAACAGTATCTCATAAATTCTACTTAGTGTGTTATAATAATGAAATAGTATGTTAGTTTTGATTTTTTTGTCATAATTATGTTACAAGGTTTGCTTTGTTTTGGTGAAAATAGATGCTGGTCCGCAGAATGAAAACAGAAAATACAGAATTACTGTAAATGCTATATTCACTCTTTTGATTTCTTCCTTTGGTAAAAACGGAGCACTGAGAGAGAAATAACCATGGTCCTTTTCTCCTTTTATTCTCATTACAGTTTAGAAATATCTGAAATATTACAGAGATCTCAACTCTGAACCTTTCCTATTGGCCACCAGCTAGACCAGTGCCATCCAGTCACAGATTAGCCTGACCAGCTTAGAGCTGAATGCAAGCTGATCTTTTTTAGCAAGGGTGTAAATCATCAGTTATGAGAAAGGTATATAAGATCCTCATGTGAACCACAGGTTAATAAATAAACAAGCCACTCTGAAGGTGAGTGTGTACAAGACGGTAACTGTAAACCTGCGGTAAATCACCTCCATCGCTCCGAGCAGGGCTGTAAACAGCTTCTACTGGAAGGCTCCATTAGGAGTTGAGTGACAGGAAGTGATCTATGCAGATGGAGCGGACTGAGCATATTGACTGCGGCAGATGTGCTTAGAGTGACGAGACGGAAAGACCAGACTTTGACAACACTGATGTGTCCATATACAGATTCACTAAAAGAGACTAATTAACCAGGGAGCACTGAGGGCTTTGCATCTTTGCACCTAGTATTGATGGGACGCGATGACCACAGCAGCGAGGAAAGGACAAACACTGACAGTGAAAGACGCTTACTGGCTTCCCTGACTATTAGTACCAGAAGTGTTCTTTTTGTGCTTGTTTGCTGTATATGTATCTCTTTGCTGGAGAAGGAAAATCAATGGATATGTGTTGCAACGTAGATATTGCAATCTGCGGATGCTCACCTTGCACCAGAAGGCGGGTGGTGTGTAGCACCTCTCCTTGGTCACTGTGGGCTCGGCAGCTGTAGGCCCCCCGGTCCTCCCGCGTGATTGCCTGCACCATCAGACTGCCGTCACTCACCTGTACAAACAGTATATGTCTTATACATGACTTACGCAAAATGGACAAAATGGGTAAAAAATGTTGTGAATATGCATTGAGTTTTTTACACTCCATTTTCATCCCATTAGGACATTAGGAAAAGGGGTCCACTGAAAATGTTGGTGATTTTTTAACAAAGTATATTGTATGGGACTGTCGATTTTAGATATTAATCTACTAATAAAACATCAAAACATATTTTAAAGAAGACAGTTTTGATAATATAATATAATATATATTTCCAATACATTAAATTAAGTTTTATTTATTTATTTATTTATAAATATATTTTCATTTTGCGCTTCCTACATAGCGATTGTAACTATATTTAATATCAATAGTATTTTTTTTTTTATTCACAGCATAAATGGGTCTGTTTGGAAGTGAAATTAACTATTTTAAGGTTTAAAATCCCTAAATTAAAATAATAAACAAAAAAAACTATTTATTTTGCATTTATTGCTGCATATATATGTACAGTATTTTTTTTGAATTCAGTGAAAAGTATGATTAAAATTAAATACATAATATAACGTAATCCTGGTTTGAAAATGACAGATATTTGGAAACTTATATGTCTGTGTTTGTGTGTGCCAGTGTGTTTTTATTCATACTAAAAAGTGTTGCAAAAAATATGAAAAAAAATAAAAATAAATAATAATAATAATTATAATACAAAACAGTTTTAAAATAATGTCAATCATTTAACTTTAAAGCACATCAGATTTCATCTGAAGTTATTGTAACTTTTTATCTCACAATTCTGAGAACTGTGAGATATAAACTTGCAGCAAGTCGCGAGTCTTTTTTTGCATTCAAAATTAGACTTTATAATTCACAATTGCGAGTTTATATCTCACAACAATAACCTTTTTTATTTTTTATATAGTAATGGAAACGGGATTCCATAGATTTCAAATGAAATTAAGATGAAAAAAATAATTTTTGCAAATTAACATTTTAAACGGAATTTTAAAAGTGCATTTTCTAAAATCAGATTATTGTTAAATAAATGATGCATTGTTTTGCTTGTGCTCAAAAAACACCTGCATCCCAACTGAGCCTGAAAGTGCAGCTGCATCTTTACAAAAAAAACATGGATGACATGAAATCCTGCACAGGTCCCTGACAGCATGTTTTGGAAGAGGAGCGGGTCGAGTATTATTTCCTGCACGTTGATAGCTTTAGCCAGAGGAGACTGGCCTTATTGTTCCTCCCACACAATATCCCAAGGTGTGTCAAGTCCCGCTGGATGGCTGACACAATCCTCCTGGCCAGTTCCATCACCATCCTGTCACTGACAGACACATCGCTCTGATGACCCAGACGAGAGCAGGTAATAAACTCTCTCAAACATTGTGTGTGTGCCGAGAGTTTTATTTAAACACACACTGCTGTGGAGGAGGGCAGGGTGAGAAACAAGCTCTGCGCATTGAGACCAGACTTCTGTGCCTCTTGCTCTTTAGCGTGTGTATTCCTTCGCTGCATTCCTCCATTTCTCTGACTTCTAGCCATGGAAGCAGGGAAAATAATGGAGGACCACCGGCCTCCATACCACTGTTCTCAAAGGTGAGGTCACGACACACTTCTTTTGAGTAAATGTCTGACTGGGGCTGTGGCTGCTCAGCAGTGGGAATGGCTTTTATGAGCCGAAGCTGAGTGCTTTCTCCCTGAAGAAGAAATAATTAAATATAGATTTGATACAATCTAATTGCAGGCGAATCAAGATTAATTCCCAGCCTTCTGCGAACATTCACATTCACTGACATAAAAGTCAAGTGGGATTGTTCTGCAGAAAGTCATGGATTTAAATGTACAACAGCCTCCAAAAAAAGCATTGTTTGTACATGTAAAGTGGCTGCAGAAGGTGGACATACTAAATATTAAAGTTAAAAGTGGATAAAAACGGTATGACTGACTTTATTTGATATTTACTGTGCTCAAAGCAACCAAATGCATGTTTCATGAACATTATGACATAAAATCATGTTTTGGAGGCAAAAAAAGGTCAATTAAAGGTCAGATCTGTCAGGTGTTGTAAATTGTAAACTAAATGCAAAGGTATTCTAATTAGCAAAATTTATTTGACAACAAAAACAAATAATAATAACAATAACCTAAATAAAACAAATAAAAAAATTAAATACAAATTTAGCATTAAGTTATATATGAATATGACTTATATATTTTAAAACGTTTTATTTAAAATAATAATTTGAATAGTAATTAATTAAAACTTCTGTGTAGAAAATGCTCATTGATATTAATTCAAATAACATGCTAATTAATAATCATTTTATTTACACTTCAATTAAAAAACCTTTTAAGATTTTAATAAATGTAACAATTTAATAAAAACAAAATACTAATTAACATGAATTTTGTTATATTTAATAAATTATTCTAAATTATGTTTCTATTAATATCAGATATAAATTATTAGAAAGCTATTTTATATATTAATTTTATATTAAGATATAAAATTATATGAGATATATAGATATTGTATGTGTATTATTATTTCTTAATTCTCTAAAGAAATATAGAGATTTTATTGTGTTTATATATATATATATATATATATATATATTAATTAATTAATTAACATTTTAATTACATTTCACAAATACTTAATAAATTCAAAATGAAATAACAATTTTGAATGTTTTGCTTGTAAAAGTTAAAAATGTATTTCAATTAAACACTAGTGTGTTTGCTGTTTTGTTATATAATGCAAGCACACGCTAAGGACATGCACATACTTTTACGTGGGAGTTCACAGGCTCTGCACCATCTCCACGCCTCAACCGTCAAACAGCTTGCAAGACATCACAAACGTGACCTTTAGGGAATACACTGCAGTGCCGTGGATTGAAGGAGGAGAAGAGCAGCCACGGGGCTGGAGAATAACCTTGCTAAGAGCGGTCACGAAGGAAAAACAGCAGCCAGCCATCACTTCCTGTTCATCAATCGCCGGTGACCGAGAGTGGCAGGCAGAATACGGCAAATGGCACTCAAACACGTATTGCGTAAATGCTAGCTGTGACCATAAACCTGCTAGGAAACGCGGGACAAGACGAGCACAGCTAACAAAGGCGGTGCAGGTGGCTGGTCTAAAACAGATGAAAGTGAACATTCAGATGTAAGACAGAAGCGGCTATACTGTCTCTCTTGTCTTTTATTTGTCTGTTTCCTCAGGGATTGCTCCTCTGATGTGCTGAGAGGCAATGCCTACTGGAGCCAGACTGACTGCCTGTTCTGTCAAATCCTGCGCCGCCTCCTCCCTCGCATGCAGTGGAAGGTGGAAACACGCTTGACAGTTTTTCTCCATTCCCACTGCAGGCGTGTGCTCTTCAACTGTCAGACCCCCGACGCGGGCCCCGACTGACAGAGTCTTTTCTTACAAATAGCTAGTGATGATTCATGCTTCCGTTTCCAAAAGAAAAATGAGACAGTGCAATTCACTGCGGATCAAATTCAAGGCTAGACTAAATTCATACTGTAAGTATTTGGAGACAAAAGTACATTGTCAATTTGTACTTTGTTAAAGCAGCAGCTAACCAAAAACCAAAGTGCTCAATTTCGAGCGAAAATGTTTTCCCATACAGATTGTTATCTTATTAAAATATATGACAGAATTTTATTTAGATTATATACTTATAGATAGATAATATAATAGATTTTTTTATGCTCACCACAGTGTGTACATTAATATATTGAAATATTAGATTTCCTATTTTAATATATTTCAAAATTATTTCTGTTATTTCAAAGATGTATTTTTAACATCCCTACTTCAGTGTCACTTCAGTAATCATTCTAATATTCTGATTTGGTGCTCTAAAAAATGTTTTCTTTTTATCAATGTTGAAAACCTATGAAAGATTTCCATAATAAGCATATTTATGACTTATCTCACAACTTGCAATTCTGAGGTGAAAAAGTCGTAATTGCGACAGACAAATTCTTAAAAAAGAAAAACTTTTTATAGCAATCATGAATTATTTTTCAGAAAAAAAGGTAATTTAACAGTTCTTATAAATTTCTCAGAATTCCAAATTCTATAATTCCACGCATACTTGCCATATAAAGGTATTTTTATTTAGCAGCAACAGTAACATAACTGAAATTATGTGACATCAATGGCTCAACTTCAGTTTTAAGTTTTGCTACACTTTAAAAAGAATACCTTGAGTTACTTCTTCTGCAATTTCAGAGAGTATCAACACAAAGCATGCACTCGCTTTAATGTACTTGATGTTATCAGCGTCGTTCACATCATGAATGTAATCTGTGGTTGTTTAGACCAAGAGGAGAGGAAAGCGTTCGTATGCGTTGTGATACACAAAAGACGTAACTCAGAGGAGAAGAATGCTAGGCTAATTTTAGGTTTAGGCTATTTTTGTTTTCTTTTAGTGCAGCACGATTAATCATATCGCAATCGCAATGTCACCCTGTGCGATTACATTACAGCAAATGTTGCGATTATATTAAATAAACAAATGCATTCGTGGACGTTACAAGACATTAATTCTTGCATTCACACCAGACGCGAATGATGCATTAAGCGCGAGTGATTTAAATGTAAAGTCAATGCAAAGACGCAATTAAACATCCTGCAGCGCGATTCGCGCGAATTAAGCGGCTCGTTAAACACGTCGGTTTTACTGCACGCATAAGCAGCGCGTAACAGGAGCAGCACGCACAAATTGTGCCTTCATACTGACAGCTTGTACTGCAGTAGGCTATAGACAAGCATCTTTCTGTCGTATTTCTGTCGTTCTTCTCCGAACACTTTAAACTTTAACACTTTTAACATGGGCGCGGAAAAAAAATATGCACTGCTTGCGCCCTGCTGATGTGCGCAGTGTGAAACCGGCATAAGTTCAAAATGTTCAAGCGTCCAACTACATGCAAATAGCGGGATATATTTGCCCAAGTTGCCTCTGGTGTGAACGCACTTTTAGCAAAGAGGGATTTGAGAAAATTATTGGCACACTGGACAAGATATACAAAAAGAAATATACTAAGTATACTGTATGTTACATCATGCTAAAATGTTTTTGGGACATGTAAAAATATAAAAATTGGTATTTGTTTTATTTATCTGGACTTTTGACTTTTTAATTTTATTTTAATGTTAATTTAATTTCAGTAATGTAAAGATGTTACTGTTATTTAATTTTGTACAAGTTAGTTTTAATTTGTTGGTTCTAGATTGCACTGTATACTGTATTTCAGTTGAGAAATGCAGATTTCAGCATTATTAGTAATCTGTGTGTGCATTTTCCTTGATATCAAGCAAGTTGAGTCAAACCACTTTATGGTTTTAGGCTATATATCGTATCGCAATCACAAATCCCAATTTTGACCTTAATAATCGCAATGTGTCATTTTTCCCAAATCGTGCAGCCCTATTTTTTACACAACAAAATTCTTGTTACGTTGCAAAACTGAAGTTGGGGCACTAATGTCACATGGACTGTTTTACCGATGTATCTACTTATTTTCTGGATCTGGGATAATTTCAGTTGTGTTGCTGTCTATGGAGGGTCATATAGATTCATTTATGTTCTGAAGATGAATAAACTTTTACTCTTATTTACTCTTATGGGTTTGAAACGACATGAGGGTGAGTAATTAATGACTGAATTAACACTTTGGGGTGAACTAACACTTTCATTGATCTTGTTTTCATGATATTTAGATATTTTTTAGCAGAAAACGAGTCAAAAATGCTGATTGATAAAAATAATTCAAACCAATTACCGTGTATTTCTTGTTGCTGGTCAGCTGATCCCCTTCTCTCAGCCAGGTGACCACTGGCTTGGGGTTTCCGAAGGCAGTGCAGGTCAGAGTAATGCTGCCACCCTCCCTCGCCTCCACGTACTGCGGTGGCGTGTCCGTGAACGTAGGGGGCGCTGGAGGAGAAACAAAGACGACTGAGTCCAGAATCTTTAATATTTAATAATCCCAAGTCTCTATGATGTAAGTCAGGATTTCTTTTTAATGAAAGTCTATGGTGTTGTATTGCTAGTCTAATTACAGTACAATGGATATGGAGAACTTTGTAAATGATTATGATCATTCCATTTCAGCATAATTCTGCATAATCACACTTACGTGTACCTATCTATCAAGTGCTAACACAAGTCTAACACACTAGGAATATGCATTGCGCACTTTCAGCAATGAAACTTTCTCTGCATGTGGGTCACCATTAGCCTATAGCAGTTTTGCTTTCAACAGCGCAAACACCTGGTGAAAAACAAACAAAGCAAGCAATTAATGCCTCTGAACATCTGTCCATCTGTGCCTACCATGAGCTTTTTCATCCACACTACAATCTGTTGCAGGCTAAACACAAGGGAGAAGAATTTATAGCCCAAAACGTCTTGCTGAGATCAGCATCAAATCAAATGTTTAAATAATCCTGCCACAAACTAGTCCGCTGTTGAGGTTGACTAGTTTATTAAATTAGTTTTAGTTTTGATATTTTTTTAGCAGTAATTTTCACAGTAAAAATCTTTTAGATTTTACTAAAAAGTAAAACCAATAAAAACCTTTGCGCTTTAAAGGGATAGTTTGCTCAAAAATGAAAATTACATTGCTCTTTAAGACTCTCCTGCCTTTTTCAAGCCTTATAATAGCAGAAAATATGAGAATATGGTATTCCTGTGAGAAACACTCTTTGTTTACAGCAAAGGAAGACCAGTTTCCTTTTGGCTTAAATTGAAATTTTCTAAACAATCCTTGATTACTGATTCTTGACCAGTGTTTTGGTTGGCTCTCTTCCTCATTTTTCAATCTCCTGTGAATACATGTACAACAATTAGCAGAAGCTCGAGATTACAGTTTATAAAGTTGTAAATATGGATAGTTTTCTTCGAAATATTCATCCATTCACATAAAACCTTTCTTATCCTGTATCTGTGCCATGTGGAGCCATTTTTATGATGGATTCACTCCCATTACACAGCTTGGAAGAGCCAGATCAATTTTTAAAATAAAATCTGAAAGATGAATACAGTCTGAAAGATGAAAGATGATCCATTCCCTATAAACCACCTCTGCTATAGGGATATATGTAATATGTAACATTGTTATTTGAGTTATAAATAATCCGAATTGTAAATATTCACAATTTCTTTTCTATTCCAACACATCCTATATGTCAGCAAATCTTAATAAAAACTACAGTAGCTGTTTAAGCATCCCAGCAAGTCTATTCTGGCACTATGTTGTTTTGCATCTCCCTGATATTGAATTAAAGTTTATTTTTTTCTTTCTTTGCACCCTTTCCATCTTTGTTTTTCTCTTAGGAAGACTTTTTGATAAACATTTGAAGGTACTTTAAGGGACAAACAAACTCCATCACACACCTGCCCTACTTTCTGGACTCGTCTCACTATGTGTTTTTGGGAAATCTTGGGCTCACACTGCGAATGACAAACAGAAAACATATTTCAGAAGGCACTTGTCTGAAGGTTTTTCCACATGAACAGATGGTCTGGACAGAGCTCAGTGACTAGACGCTTAACACCTCAATTTTTCACTGTGCTTCACACTATAACTTCTGGCAAGCAAACAACCTTCACTCTCAAATACTGATTGATGTCTAATTGATAATACCTAAATAAAATGATTCAGGAAGACAGATTCCATATGCTGAGCTTTAGAGTGTTTACAAACTCATTTGCTTTTGAAAATAAACTCAGCCAAAAATCTTCAATGCACCTGTGAAACTCTAAAAACACAGATCTAGAAAACCAGAGACGCATAGCCACTGGTGTACATCTCATGATTAAAAGTGTTTAGAGACACTGTAAAAAAATGACTTTGATTTTAATGATAAAAAACAACTGTTACAGTAAGAACCTGTTAAATGGTTAACGGTAAGTTCTTTCAAAACAGTTATTTTATGATTTGCTCATTCAAACCAGCATGCCTTTCTATGGAATACAAATACAATATTTTTAGGTTTTATGCTTTTACCTTAAATTCACAGTTAAATACTGTAATTTCATTAACTGATATAATGTTATACAAACCTATTAACAACAACATAACAAAATGCAGGTCATGTTTAGAAAGTCAAATGATTAACCAAAGCACATCAAAACTGAAACATACAAATAATATTTATTTGCAAAACAGTAATTTGGCAATATTAGGTGTAACGTACAAGCCTAATAAGCATAACCGATCAGAAGAAACTTAATTATTTCTTGCTTAAGGGGACAGTGATGATATCAGATCCATTGTGGGTTCAAACCAGCAACCCTAAGGTTACCAGCTCAGATCTTTCACCACTAGGCCTCACTATTGTGGTTTGGATTGGTACTTAGTGTCAGAAGCTAATGATCTGTGGCCACTATGGGGGTGGGCAGGATGCTATGAGAGAGACGAGTGTGATGGCCGTACTGATGAAGGAGGTCTGTGTGATGACCTGAACGTCTCTACAGTGCCACTACTGTTCTCTGAGCGGGTACATCTGCCCGGCTGACACCTGCTGGGAACACGCGGGCAGCCGGCCACCCTCTCACCCGTCCTGGAAGAAAGAACAGCCACTGCCCACATAGGATCCATACACAAGTGGATGCTAATATCGCCGGCTACAGGAAACTAGTGCTGTCAGACTTTCTGCCCTTGTGAGGCCAGACAGCACCTGCCCCAACAAAGACGCTTTTGGATAAGTGGGACAGTCTGAATACCAATGAACACCAGTGTTTCTTACAAAACTTTTAAGATAAGCTTACGCAGTGTGAATGGGTGTTCATATCTGTGATGTAACTAGAATCTGTACATTGAATAAAAAGTATTGAGCATATTATGCTATGTGTGTCAAAAATTTTAATTGATGGGCTCATGGTGCAAAATGCTGTAAAACTAAATTGGGCTGCACAAATAAAACTAAATAATGCAAAACAAAATTAGATTGAGCGAAAAGTGTTTTGTAGTTGTTTTTTGTAGTTACAATAACATAACCGTTTCAAACTAAAAAAATAATGCACAAAACAAACCAATGCAAACTAATTTGACTGCACAAAGCAACACTGTGCAAAACAAAGACATTTAAAAAATAAACTGACACTGTGCAAAACAAAACTACATTGGACCGAACAAAAATAGAATCTGCAAAACAAAATGTGATTGCATAAAATATACTTTGCGCAAAACAAAGCTAGAATGTGCAAAACAAAACTACATAAATAAAACGGACTGCACAAAAAACTAAGCTGCCAATATCACAGCTATATTTTGCAACAAAAAAAACTATACTGAGCCACAAAACAAACTTGATTCCACAAAGGAAAAAAAAAGAAGATTAAACAAAAATGGGGTGTGCAAAACAAAACAACATTTTGCATAACAAAACTAGATTTCACAAAACAAAACTTTAACTCTGCAAACAATTACGGTTTGACGTGTGAATTGAAACTATACACTTTATTACACACTACACACAAATGTTTACGAGTGAAAAAGCTAACATCCACATAATTACCTTATCATTCAGTCGGGCGAAAATACAAATCAGAACCAATTTGGTAAAAAAGCATATCATAAAAGAAAATCAAGCTAAAGGTTGGTAATTATTAAAATGATTTTAGAGTTTAGTTTTTATCTCCAACAGCAAGACCTTTAAGTATCCACATAATAAATGCACATAAAGCATTTCATCACAAATTGACCAAGTCAGCTAATGGACTGCTCCTTAGAGGATCATCTTTAAAAGCATGACAATGCATGCTTATTAAAAGTCATAAATTGGATGCATCCAATAAAAAACTAATGTCAAAATCTTTTGGGAGGAGCAGTAACTACCTCTATCTTATTCCTTTCAGTCAAAGACTACCATGGCTGCAGGTCACTTACTGGTCCGCAATCAAAGCAATGTAGTGAATTTCAAACAGGCATTATGCCGTTTAGATTCAAAGCTGCATTGCTTGCAAATCCGACCATGAGCCATTTAGCCAAAAGGCTATTATACGTGCTTTATCGTAAAACGTCCTGATGACATATAAAAACCACACACCATCTACGCGCTGCAATCACTGATATTGACATTTCAGAAAGCACCTAAGGGCCAGGAGTGTGTGTGTGCTTGCGAGGGGACGTGACTGAGTGAACCGCCGAACTGACCGTGAATGCAAACGAGGGAGGGCATGAATGTCCGCTGCGGCAGTAAAGAGGAAATAGGAAGCCGTGAAATAAACCCTCACAGATGTTCGCACACACCCGCCACCCGCCACAGCTGCACAGGTGACATTTCTCCGGCTGAAAAAAGACAAGGCAGACACTGAACTCATTCACCCCGGGCCAAAAACACACACATACACAAACACGCACCCCGCATTCAATAATACACCCTTCACTTGCACCTCTCGCTCACTCGCTCTCCCACCACTTCTCTGAAATGGAGAAACAGCTACTGTGCACTTTCCAAAATAAGTCACAGTGATTTCGGCAAGCAAACGGCTGTGGACTTTCAACATGGACGCGAGGTGCAGCAGACTGTTACCCTTGCTGGTGTCATTGTTTGAAGTTGGAAATATGCATGAGTCTCACCTCACAAGCATATGTTAAATATACAAATAGCCTGTGCTTACGGAGAGCTGACAGCGCTGTGCTAATTATACCGTTACTGTGGATGACACCTCAATGTCTGACAGCAGCCAAATAAATATCAGGTGCTGCTTCATTTCACAATGAATAATCAGCATAACTGAACGCCGAGATACGAATAACCAAACTATGTACATCACTGCAGGAAACATGTACTCATTGCCATATATCTGTTTTTATCTATTTTTATTGGAATGACAAATGAGTTTGCGCTGGTATAAATATTTATTGTGGAAAGCTTTAGTGAAAAAACAAAAGGTAACAAAAAGTAACAAAACAAAAACGAAAACAAAAAAATCTGACACTAGAACATAAAACAAAACGATATGTCAAAAAACAAAACCAAACTAAAACTTCTGAGAGACTATGCCTCTCTAAAAAAATCCCTTTTATAGCTAATCACGCTACAGACCGGATGTTGATTAACTTAATCAGTTGGTAGATGTTGAATCAGCTGAATCTTCAAAATAAATATATAAAAATAAATATATTTAAATATATGTTATCTTCTATATATTCTATTGTGAATAAAATATTCGCTCATATATATATATATATATATATATATGTGTGTGTGTGTGTGTGTGTGTGTGTACATATATTATATATACTCTGATGGGTGAGAATGAACATACGATATGGAGAGCTCAAAATAAAGCCCTGGAGAGTGGATTTATTAACAAGTAAGGTGCTCAACAAAAGGTGCAAAGGGCTGAATGGTGACGTCTCCCCAGGAAGGTTCCAGTCCATCGGCATTGGCGTTGGCTACCCCAGCCTGATGGCGAGCATCAAAGCTAAAGTCCTGGAGCACCGGGAACCACTGTGTCTCTCTGACATTTGTGTCTTTTGCTCGGGCCATCCACCTTAATAGAGTATGATCGGTGACAAGGGTGAATTTACGGCCATGAAGGTAGTACCGAAGCTCTACGACTGCCCACTTGATGGCTAGGGCCTCCCGTTCCACTGTGGCATACCTCTTCTCGGCTGGGGTCAGCTTCCTACTTATGTAGAAAAGGGGATGTTCCTGACTATCCTGAATTTGGGACAAAACGGCTGCAAATCCCACCTCCTAAGCATCTGTTTGTAGCAGGAATGGGCAGCCAAAGTACAAAGCTAGCAAGACCGGTTCTGTGGTGAGGGCTTTCTTGACCACCAGGAAGGCTTCTTCTGCTCGGGGGTTCCACTCTCTCAGGCTGCACCTTCCTGGTCAGATCTGGACGAGAATAATCTGTCTGGACCATTGGCTGTGTGATGGTTCAATTGCCCCTAACTTCAGCATTTGTTGAATTTCCTGCCTGCCGAATATGATGCCGCTGCAGCCTGTTGTGCCCGGACCAGGTGCTCTTTCACATGGGGCATTTCTTGGTCAATTCTCTGTCTCATCTGGGTGACATGTTCTAAGACTGACATCTGCAGGGCAGGCTGTTGCTGTTCCCAGGCCTATTTGGCCACATCCAGCAGGCCTCTGGGTTGTCTTGGAAGAGGAGCTTAAATGGAGTAAAGCTGCTGCAGGCTTGGGGAACCTCTCGTATGCCAAACAAGACGTATGGCAACATCAGATCCCAATCCCGTTTATCCTCCACCACTACTTGTCTCAGCATCTCTTTGAGCGTTTGGTTAAACCGTTCAACGAGCCCATCAGTATGGGGATGGAAAATGGAGGTCTTTATCTGCTTCACCCAGAGCAGCCCGCAGAGGTCAGCTATCACCCGAGACATGAAGGGAGTGCCCTGATTGGTCAGTATCAGCTCATGGGCAATGACCTTGAAGGTGCCTTTTCAAAGTGGCACTACTTCTGTAAACCGGGTGGCATAATCAACGATCACCAGGATGTGTTCATGCCCCTGGACAGAATTTGGCAGCGGCCCCAACAGATCCATCCCGATGCACTCAAGGGGCACCTCGATGACGGGCTGCGGACTGACTGGACTTGGGGGAGGCAGTCTGAGTGAGGTCTTCTGATAAGCAGGACATGCTGGACAAAACTGTTTAACCTTCGGAAACACCAACAACTCCTCCCCCCTCCGGCGACACAGTACAGCAAACTATTCTCCACTATTAAGTGGAAATTCCTTGCCCTCCAGCGAGCACACTTGTGAACAGCAGTGTTGGGGCTTGATCAGGCTTACAGCACTAAGTCTAAAGGTGCGTTCACACCGGACGCAAATGAAGCATCAAGCGCGAGTGATTTACATGTTAAGTCAATGCAAAGACGCGAATAGACATCCTGCGGCGCGAATCG
>JAUCMT010031283.1:0-18088 GCA_032357475.1 Enteromius thamalakanensis | reverse complement strand
TACTCCTCCCCCGACTGCAAGGGGCTGCTCTCGCCAGCCGGCGGCAGGCTAGTGTAGTGCATCTCGAACACACCTATATACATACTTCACGTGATTGTCACGTGCGAAGCTGATTGCTTCACGTGATTGTCACGTGCCCCGCGGTGAATGCGGCAATCTGAAATGCGCCTGGAAATATGAGTGCGTCTCTTCCATTGTGAGCGTGGAAAATGCGCATCTACATTTGAAATAATGGACATCAGCGCAAAAGAGGCCACATGTGAACGAGTGTCCCAGCATGCGCTGCTCCTTTTCTGCATACGCATGCTTTCGTCCGCTCTCATCCGCGATTGAGTTTACTTCCAAAGCTGCGAGGACGCGGATGTGCGCGAGACGGAACGGAACGGGCAGGTGAAATCAGGCGCCATCTCGCCCGCTGTGAGTGATTGCTGTTATCTCGAGATTAGACAAGTTATGCTCATCTCCTGTCCTTGAAAATATAATTGGCTGAATTGTATAAGTGCTGGATTAAGATCGTGTGGGGGGTCGAATCGAGATTGCGATCTTTTAACGATTAATTGTGCAGCTCTAGATATGAGGGTGAGTAATTAATGACAGTATTTTCTTTTTTGGGTGAACTAACCTCAGCAAGACATTTTAGATTTTTGATTCACGTTTAGAAAAGGGATAAAAAAAATCTGTGTATCATTCGTCCTTTCCATTTTCAATTAATAAATGAAAATTAAAAAATGAAAATCTGATTGTTTTTTTGTTATTTGATTTTAAATCAGAAACGAAAAATGAAAAGTGTCTTGTATTTCATATTTTAAAATTTCGTTTTGGATCAAAAAAACAAAATTGAAAAGGGTCCACACAACTGACGGGGAGGTCTGATCATTCCTTATTTTAATTAATACTGATAGTGGAAAAACAAGAAAACTGTGCCTATTTTCGTTTTTTTCGTTTGTTCTAAAAAAGTAAAAAAACAAGAATGGTTCTTTTTTGGTTCCATAGTAGGATAATAAATAAGCAGCTTAAATATTAAATTTCTACATCGGGGGAGGGATTTAAATGCCCCTTTTTGCTGATTGGTCAGCTTCTGCAGTTCAGCACATCAAAATATGATTGAGACGCAAACTGCTGCCCAACCAACACAGGAATAGGAGACTTTCATAGAAGTAAAAACTTGCCATTTTGGTTGTTTCTCACCAAACCCCTATATGCTTAGAACGCTTACACAAGTTATTTTACTACAGATTTGAATCGACTTCAAAAAGAAAGGAAACAAACACTCTTTGCAATTAATGGGCAAGTGCGAGCAGGACGTGTGTGTCAAAGAAAGAAGATAATCTTTAAAACAGGTGAATTTCCCTATTGCAGAGTTCCAATAAATTGCGATGGGTTAAATCAATAAGCAGACAAACGCGAAGTCAATCAAAGTGAAGGTGATGGAAATATGCAGCAGTCATTTCAAAGCATTTTATTTAATTAGTTAATATTTTAGTTGGTATTTTAATAATTTTAAATAACTGCTGCTAAGAAAAATCTGTCTAAGCTCTGCCCAGAATCAGGGTATCTTCCGTCCATTCCATATCCGTTTTCAAACGAAAACACAGAAAACGAAAAAACGGATCATTTTTTTCATTTATCATTTTTTGCCTTATTCAGTTATATACTTAAAACTATGTTTTTCTATTGTGCAAAAAAAAAAAAATACAAATAAAAGATTTTAGAATATTGGCCTAAAAATGGAATCTGAAATTTTGATTTCTCGACTACGCAATGTGACCCGGAAGTTCACGCGCCGGAAGATTGAGAGGAACAGAGACCATTAGTAGCGTACGCAGGATCGGTGGATGGAAGACGTAGACTATGGAAACCTCAACCTACACACTTTTCAAGGGTCCCAAGAGGGTGACGTTAAAAGAAGAGGACATGAAAACTGACAAGATTGGCCGTATATTTCAGGTAATTACTTTTTCACGGTTAACATACACTGTCTATACAATTGTGATTTGTTTTTTTATAAAGTGTGACAGAGTAATTATACATTTAAGTACTGAGTTATGTTACTTTATTTTTCAAGGATTGGCGTTACGGTTACTTGCATGTAATTATGCAATTAATTGTTAATATAATAGTGCATATAACGTGTAAAGACATGAACTTCTTACTCTGAGAATCATCTTAAGGCTAAGGCATGTATACTAAGACAAGCAAAATTACACTGTTGCAAAAGTGCTTGTGCAAATTTAAAAAAAGTAAAGTAGAGTTTAAATAAATTAGTTTTAAGAATGTAACATTAAAGTATTCTCTAATCCGTCTCTTACGAAATTGTATCATGGTTGAAGTTAAAACTTTGCAGGCCAGTGTCCTGAAAGGACAGAGTTTCTTATCACAATCTTAAAATTAAATAAAACTATACAATCATTTTTGTTTTCTAAGGTGTCCAGTTCCAGTGTTTACATCACTGATGATAGCAATGTCGCCATCTTCGCTGGAGAGAGTGGGTATTTTAGCTGTGTTGATATTGTTCCAAGAGGACATTACGAAGTGCACAGCGATTCGGTGCAGATGCAATCACCGGACTCCAGTGGGTCTGGGTCTGGCTCTGTGCGCTTTGCATTTCAACGACCCAGCGCGACCGCTGGTTTTGCTTCACAGGCAACTTTGTCTGTGCCACGGGCCGGCCTAACAAAACCTTTTCAAAGGTGAGTTCAATAGCCATTGTTTTTCTCATGGGGACAGTTTTATTAGATTGTGGGAGATGTTTTGTGGTATAAGGAAAACATTAAGAAATTAGGAAATGTATAATATTGAATCATTTGTATAGTTTTTGTCAGTTTGTTTTATTGTTGTTTTTACTTATTTACTTGTTCTACTGTTGTATGCATTTAGTTGCTGAACTGCTGAACACAAAAGAAGACATTTTAGAGAATGTATAGCTCTATAACTGGCTTTTAAAGAATGTAACCTTATGTGTTCAGCAAAACAAATAAACTCCCCCCACCCCCCATAGCTATAGGAAAATAGGATTTTTTAGGAATTTATTTATTTTTATTCCATCCTTGTTTAGGAATGTGTTTCTTGCTGATCTGGTGGGTGGGAAATGGACTCCCCAGAAGACTGTGGCGATCCGTTTCAGTGAACACGAGGCATCAGTTCCTGGCATCTTGGCAAAAGTCCAAGATGCTGTTGGAGGAGAAGAAGTTCTAATATTGACTGATGGACAGGGGAATGAAATCCTGGATACTGAGGGAACTAAAGGTAACTGCATAAAATAAGATTGACTGCATGCTACAGTAGCTAGTTAACATTAGGTTTAAAAAGGTCAAAGTTGAATTGTTGTGAAAGAAACAAATATTGAATTTAGACACGGAAGTTGTGACACAAAAGTTGCAGAAATTTAGTCAGGTTCTGATCATGATGCATCTTTGAAAGAGGCAAATTGTACATTGGCAGCATATTGTTTTGGTGTCTCCATTGTAGTAGTGTTGTTTTTTTATGCAATTATTGAATTTATTACTGACATTTTCCAACTCTCCCCAGGGTCAACCTACTGGAAGCAGAATTCTAGGAAGGTTTTTGCGGTGCCTGAACAACAGTTCCTGGAAATAAGATCCAAGAAGAGAAGGTTTAGGTAAAATGTCTCACATCTCGAGCATATTAGTTGACACTTAACAGGCTTAAACATAAAACAAAATTGTGTGCTGCTCTCCTCAGTCAACGGGATGATGACAGCCAACTGCCAGAAGTCCTCGAAAGAATTGAAGAGGTGGTGTTGGCATCCCAAGACCTGCCAGAGGTTTCGCAGACCATCAGAAGATTGTCAGAGCTGACACGCATGCAGTTTGTTCTGTCTTTTACAGTTGAAGAACGTGCAGCAATCAGGAATGCATTTGCTTGCTTAATTTGCAAAGGTTAATACCTGTCACTTTCCACACTTTATTTGGATTAACATCCCAGAAATGTTCTAAAAATACTAACAAAAAGATGTCCTATATTTTTTATTACAGGGCCCATGAATGATCCTGTATTTGCAGTTTGCTGTAATAGTCTGATTGCATGCAAAGCTTGCATGGATCAGTGGCAGCAAAATGCCAACACCTGTGTGAAATGCAGAGCAGCCAACTCAAGGGAAAACACCTTCAGAGTAACAGGAATTGATGGTGCATTGTCTGCTTTTGGTGATCTTATCAAAGATTAAAAGAGAGCATGTTTGCCACTGTTACAAGTGTCAAATTTAGCTGTTTTATGACACAAATATGGCAGCTCTATAAAAATGACTGGTGTTTGTTACAAGTTAAGAGTAGAACTCTTAAATAAAGTGTTTAAAAAGTTATTTCTGTTCAGTCAAGTTCAGATTTTGACAGAAAGATGCACTACAGGAAGCACTATTTCAATATCATGCTTTAATAGAAAAGTAATAAACTCTACACATTGTGTGAAGTTCTACTTTTGATTGGTAAAAAGCAAGTTGCAGCACTGGATAGCACTTTATTGAAAACATTTAAATGTGATTTTATACCTCAAACTACAGTTTTACTTGAATACTGTTGATGCCTACTTACAAAAGGCAGTTTTTTGTATTGTAACATTTGATGTAAGAAATAAATGTTGGTTTTCTGATAAATGTCTTGGTCCTGTTATTCAAGAAATCTTCAAGAATAATGTCTCGTCACATTCATGAGGTGCAGTATGGCTTCTTTAAATGGTGTGAAGTCATGGTTAACAGCCTGATCAAGGCACAGTGTAATGTCTGGGTAACGTTCAGCAAAATCTTGCTCTGCTCTGGCTTTGTCTTCCTCACAAGAAAAGGGATCTGTCCCAAATGTTGATGTTCTTGTCAGACAGGACCCCACATCTTGCTGGTACATGTCTGCTACCACAGAGGCCTGTGGAAGGAGTACCTCTGAAATCTTTGCTGCACATCCACCTTTAGCCAATGTGTTTGGTATCCCTTTTCCTACAATATCAGTATCAAAATTAAAATAAAATGTTTTAAAATGTATACAAATATATACAAAATGGATTTTATGTAATAGCAGTAGAAGTAGTAGTATCATTTGCACCTGCAATCCTGTGTGCATTCCATGATAGCACAGTTCGCTTAACCCCAATTGCAGAAACCTGACAAGTGAGATTGGACACACAAAATTTTGTTGTGTTGTCCTCCATGTTGATCTCCTCTTGGTCTTGCAGTTGCAGCAGGGCTTCTTTCAGGGGATAGTTGACTCTGTTATTTATTTCTGGCCATATTCGCTCAACTTTGAGATTCTATGGATACAGTATCATATTTAATTGTATTGTGCAAAGAAAAATGGACTTAAGGTGAGATTTCCTATTGTGGTGGGAAAAAAACTCACATTTGATGATTTTGTCTGGACGTACATTTGCCTGTTTATATTGAATCTGTGTCTGGACAACAACTCTTGCATATACAAGCACATATAGAACTCTTTTCCATGGTCAACCCGGATTTGGTCCCACATACCATTTTGAATCACTGCTTCTCTGAAAGAAAATCTGAGCTTGAGAAAACTGCAACAACTTTTTTTATGTTAAAAACATGCTGAATTAGTCCATGCTAGTGATTCTCAAGTACAGTCAAAGTCAGACCACATGATCTGGTGTTGTCATTTTACAGTCTGTGACACGTGAAGTGTTTTTTAAAAAAAAAAGACAAAAAAAAAAAAGAGTTGCTAATGAGACTTGTACATACCTGTAAACATTCTGATAGATTGTTAAGTTGTTTTTAACAGGCATAGTATTGTATGCCACTATTTGGCTGCTGAAGCCATCTATTGCCAAAACATGTGTCACTCCAAACATCACCATCTTCTCATTCTGGTCCAAGTGTAGTTTATGACCCATGTATTCTGCATGATAGGGCACTGGATTCAGATTACGTACACCCTAGTAGGTTACAAAAAACTGTTATAACAGCACTGCCACTGCATTTCTGTATCACTCATAAATAATCAATAATAATAGTAATAATAATCAAAAAATTTCCCTTAAAATGATTAGACAATTGCATACAATAACTCAGTTAAAGGCTTTAGAGAAAGAGTAAATGGCAACCTTTTGCCGCAACTCATGATAAGGTTGATGAATCTGTCGTAGCACTCTTCCAATTCGAACTTCACCTGCATGTATGCCTTTTGATGACAGGTAGCCTGTCATAAATGTGCGTCCAAATGTTGGCCCCACCTGTTAAGACAAGAAAGAAAATATTTGTATGTTTTTGCGTTTTAAATCACTAGTATGCATTGTGTGTGTGTGTGTGTTTACAAAGCGTTTGACATATAGGTCTAAAATCTATGCATTATCTAATACTAATACTAAATCTTTAAATGCATTTACTGATTAGAAAAGATATACAGTATCTGGATAAGGTTGTCTTGCATTTCATGTGCCCTGTGAAAAAGGGAACATGTAGCTCCTCGAAAACACAAGTAGCAATACAGCGATTTGCAAGCTATATACTGTAGCTATTGGAAAGCAACAATAAATATTTTTCTACCTACTATTTTGTGTTTTATTAATGTCTACACCTACCCCAACCCTAAAACTACCCTTACTGTAATGAAGACACATTAAATATTGTTGTTAAAAATGTCAGAACAACGGCAAAGGTGCACAAAAAAAAAAAAGAATATTTGCTCACGCCTACACCTACCCAACGGCATTGAAATTGAATGTCCTCTCACATAACATTAAGAAATATTAATAAACTTTAAAGATCAAAAACTTACCTCTTTTATAGCGCTGGCCACTGACAGCTCTAGATGAGCATCATCCACTTCGCTGCGTCTTTTAACATTGTGTTCACTGCAAAACCTGCGAACACTCCTTGCGGAGCATTTTTGCACGCCCACCTGTGATAGCTGTGTAGAAATATTTTCATAACTCATATCATTATTGATCAAGTTAATGATAACATCTGCGTGCCCTGCTAAAGATGCCATTTTATGCTAATATGTTGCCGTGTCTTTGCTGCCCCTGCTGTTGACCTTTGTAAATGCTGACGAGAAAAGTTTTTCTTCGTTAAAAAGGTAGTTTTTTACGATTTTCTTTTTTTTATTTTTACTAATTTAGTTTTAATAAGTAAGAATGAAAAACAAAATAAAGAAAAATGAGTATTTTTCTTATTTTTAAAATCATTATTTATATTTGTTCATGTTATGATGAAATGATAAATGAAAAAAATTATCCGTTTTTTCTTTTTCTGTGTTTTCGTTTGAAAACGGATATGGAATGGACGGAAGATACCCTGATTGTCCGTGTACCTACGTATAATTGGTTTTCTCGTTTTTGTATTCAAAACAAAAAAACGGATAACTGATTGGTTTATGCAATATTTACATGTTCTCGGGAACACAAAAACGAATTTCATTCATATTTTCGAATTTGTTTTCATTACACGTCGTTCAAATGCAGATATTAAAAAGTCAATAAAACCCAATCGAAAAATTAAAGTTTTTTTGCACAAAGCGCGTTTTAATACACCGGAAGTTCTCTGCTGCATCTGAAGGTGGTCACTTGAAGCGGGCTAATCAGGAGAAATGGCATCAGTGCTGGAGAGTTACACTGGATTGATAGTAAACATGGTAAATAGTGGGGCAACATATTCAGATATTTCCGCTGCCTTCGCGTCTTCTGGAATCACAAGAGGACATTCAGTGGCGAATATAAAAAAGTTTCTTTGCGACCGCAACCTGATAAAGAGGGGTCGTTTGACGGATGAACATCTGGAGGTGGCAGTGGCCAGTGCCTTTTCAAAAGGTATGTATATTTTTATATAACTGCTGCTTGTAATACTTATTAAGAAACCTGTTCGGTTTGTCAGATGTGGTTTCACTGGGTGACATGTCCAATTTTGTCATTTTATACAGACCGGACCCACCTTTGGGCGAAAAATGATGACCGGTTACCTTGCTTCAAAGGGTCTCGGGGCTTCAGAACGGCGCGTGGGAGCAGCACTAAAACGTGTCAATCAACCTGCTCACCAAGCTCGCTTACAGGTATTTTTAATGAAGGGAGATGATGCTTTATTATGTTTTATTTGTAATATACTATGTATATACGCATTTTTTTTAAAACCTCACTACAAAGATTGCATTTTACTCTCACAGGGAGCACGGAACTTGAACCCAGTTCCATACAATGCTGAATATTTTGGTCACAAAATGCATATTGACCAAAATGAGAAATTCGTAATGTTCGGAGTTACACATGTGATCGCAGTTGATGGATACAGCTTCAAAGTCATTGGGCATGCAACAATGGCTATCAAAAACAACCTTACCATCTATGAGGAGGTATACAGGTTAGTTGGGAGGGACAAAAACTAACAAAAAACTAGACCTTTGTTATTATTCACCAAGACTTTGAAATAGTTGTGTTATTAAATCTGTATATAGTCATTAAACTCAGTGTGAACTTGTGTTATATTGTGTTTTTAAATCTTTTAGAATTTAAACAATTTTACGCAATGATTTTAATACTGTTTTTCAGACCAGCAGTTCTATCCAATGGAATGTGGGACCAAGTACGTGTAGACTTTGGGAAAGAATTTTATTTATGGGAGCCTTATAAGCAGACACCTTCAACAAAGGCAAGTAGTTCTTTTTATAACTTACCTTATTATTCATACAATTCTTTTGTTGGTCCCAGATAAGTAAATATATGTTTTTGATGCAGCTGTTCAATATGAATAAAATTGTTGAATTAAGATAATTTCTTAATTTAACACAGAACCACAGGATTGAACGAATATGGCCTGAAATAAACAACCGGGTCAACTACCCTCTGAAGGAGGCATTAATTCAACTAACAGACCAAGAAGTGCTAGACATGGAGGACCCCATTAGTCGCTACTGTGTGTCTGAGCTTGTCTGCCAGATGGGACGGATTGGTGTTGAGAGAGTAGTGAACTCCTGGAATGCCCATAGAATTCCAGGTATTTGTTTTTATAATATATATATGAACAGTACGTCTCACCCTTTTCTTAAAAATAAAAGCCATTTATTTCTGGCTACTTTGTATAGGTAGCTATGTAACTACTGCTACCTCTAAATGGTTTAAAGCTGGGGTTTTTCATATTTTAAATAAAATTACTTGATAAACATATAGAACAAGTGGAGAGCATTCACTTAGTACCATTATCCCATTTTTGACCAAGATGGCTTTTGCATCTGAACTCATGCAAAAAAACATTTTTATTTTTTTTTACTATTTAGGTAGAGGTGTTCCAAATGCCCTAGGGGAAGGTGGTTGTTTTAAAAAGATAAGTGAAGACCTGCTACCCAATTCCACAGTCGCTGCTAACTTGTACTTTCAAGAGATGGGATCCTCACTGACCACACCAACAACATTTGGCATCTTCCCGTTCTCAACAGAAGAGGACTGTGCACATGCTGAGCAATCCTTCATTGAACAATTTCCTGACCTGCCCATTCTGTACAACAGTGTAGCTCACAACAACTACAGAAACTTTCAGGAGGCAGTTATGTGCCTCATTGATGTAACACGCAGATATTCCAATGCTTAAAGACTTAAGGTTTGTTTCTTGTACTAATCATTGATTTAATTCTCCCCATTGTAAGCCTGTTAAGGACTAAAAAGTTAATTAAAATGATCATAATTAGCATATTAATGTCTCAAGTTCTTGATAATTCAGATGCTTACAACTAGTAGCTAGTTTGACCAGGGTGGGAGAATAAACCAGGATGTACAGTACTTGCTTATAACATTTATTACATTTTCATTAAAACAATGTCTCAAATTTTAACGGTCCCTTTTTTTCTGTAATATTTTAAAAAACTGCAGAACCATTTTACAAGTTACTAGTGGAAAAAAAAAAATTGGGAATTGTGTTTTTACAACTTTTAAACTTATAAAACTACTTGCTTGAACATTTAACAGTATAAATCACTTTTTTGTGGTCTGCACAAACTGCAGCACTGTTGTACCAACTGTATTTAACTATTAACTGTAACATACATTTATGGGTGTTTTATGGGAAATTACAACTCTCTAACAATATCCATTACGGTTGACAGACCGGCTACCCTAATAATGTTTAAGGGTGAACACTCAGCACGACACTTTAAGCACTGATTAGAGTTCAGAGCCCACTCCTCAATGCAAGCTCTGCAACCAATCAAGCTCCGGCAACATGCTGACAGCATTGGCTCATTGATGATGTCTGTAAAAACAAGATAGATATGCATTAAAATACCAGACTTTTTAGGAAAGTAGTACATATTTATTGCCTGGTACATTGATGATCCAAGTAAGGGCCTAAGCTAATATTTATATTTTAAGAAATGTATTGATTAGCATACAGTAATATTAAATGATTGGAAATCTATAAGTGTTACCAGAAAACAGTGCACCTTAAATATTTGGAACAAATAAAACAGAGAATTGACAAATGACAAATGGTCGGATAGATTTATGTTTGATGAAAAGGGAAATAATACATTTTCTAAAAGGTTTAGAATATAGGTTTTTAACTGTGAGTGATCACGCAGTGATGAAAATTAAAATATATTTAAAAGACAAGTATGAAAGGGGGAGGGATATGGTGGCTAAACTCATCTCTATTAAAGGAGGAAAAATATAGGAAGAGCATAATCAAACGTCTAAAGTATGAGATGGAAAATCCTTTATTTGTGGAAGATGTGTGTGAGTGGTGGGAAGGAATGAAAAAAAAATTAAAAAAAGAAAAATTAATTTAAAGGAGCGGTAGTGAGGAGTAGAGCTCTGCCCGAGCCGAGCCCGTCTTTTCAAAAAGTCTTATACTGCGGTTTCGGCTATTAAAATAGTTCAGTTTCATTAAATTAAATAATTGGTAAAGATGACTTCTATTTAAAGGCGCGTCTATGAGATGGAGGATCAGGAAATTAATCTGTGCGACATGGACTCAGAAAACACTTGTTCATGAGTAAATAATTGTTGTCTTAATAGCCTCTGCCAGTTAACAGTAGCCTTTTTTTAGCTTTGTGTTTTTCAGAAAGTATCCTTGAAGGGTTTGAGGTGGCAGTCTCCACGCAGCTCACCACCTGGGGCCAACTCACTCCAACCGCCAGTCAGAGCTCTGTCAGCAGGCCCAGAGCTTCCTCATCCCGAGCAGAGACCTCCACTTCCTCAGAACCTGGTGACCTGGTTGAAGGCTGGCAGAAGTTCTGGAAAGGGGCCGCCTGCATCTGCCGAAGCTCTTGGCATTCCCCCCCTAAACGTCAAGTGGCTGAAGTGCAATGAGACGTATGGGCTGTTTGAGAGGGCATGTAAGTATAAGAATGCCAGAGGCGAGACCATGGAGAGGAAGCTGCTAAAGGAGAAGATTGAGTTCCACCCACCCCCACCGCCTGTGTCTGTGAAGGGAGTAGTGCCCAACATGCTGGCCTTCTTTTCTATGCCCACCTTCTTCTGGCGCCCAGTTGGTGTGATGAAGGCCATGATCCCCTGTCCCAACATCAACTGCCCTGCACCATCTGGGAGCTACCTGGAGAAGAAGGGATTTGGCAGCTACGCCAGACAAGTGTGTGGCATGAAGTTTTATTACACCCTCCTGACAGAGAAGCTGAAATGCTCACACTGTGAGAAGTTGAGGCAGGTGTCAGCGACACATGAGAGTGACGTTGAGGAGGAGAAGGAGAAGGATCTTCATCATCGTCAACAGTACATGTGGCTGGCCTACAGTCCCAAAATTCTTATGAGCCTCGCCCCGGCCATCAGAAGCATGCCTGCAATTTTGTGTGGGAAGCGTGCCATAGATAGAGGAGTGGTGTCCCTGCTGAGCGACCGTCTCAATGCTGTGTCCATGACCAAGGTGCAGAGAGTGCTGCAGCAAGGTCATAATGAATGGTATATGGAGCGGCGCGACCTCTACCAGACGCTCCTGTACGAGGCCCACATGGCTGGATCGACGTCGTCAGAGAGGGGCATCCTATCCTACCTAAAACCTGCTGGCACGTACACACCGCCCATCCCTCAGTCTCCACTTCCATCTGCCCGTGTGCTGAGGCGAGCGCATCTGATTATGGAGATGGAGAAGATGCCTGTGTACAGGAACCAGCTCCTAAGCATGACAGGGGAGATCCTCAGCATTGATGGCACAAGAAAAGTATGTTTGAAGTTTCATTACTCTTTCTCTTTTTGTCATGGCGTACTGTGCATTGAATGCTTCTTTTTTTTTTTTTTTTTCTCACAGGTCCTCAAGAAGATCTATGGTGATGGCCAGGGCACCATGCAGTATGTCACCAGCGTGCTGAATGAGTGGGGACAGTTCCTGACCACAGTGGTGGTGGCATCTGAGTCAGAGGGATGTTACAAGCGCATGGCCAGAGGTCTGATGGCCCGATTTGAGCGTGCCAAAGCACCTGCACCCAAAGTCATTTACGCAGACAACAACTGTTGCCGGTAAACATAACAGTACCACTAACCCTTCATGAAATGTAACAATTCCATTTTCATGTGAATTTGCACACTAAAACACAAATGGGTGACACTTCATATGTTGGATTTTTTAAAACCATATACTAGGTGGTTATATACATTCTCTTCTGGCACTTAGTACTTATTAAACAAGTCAAGGCCTACTAGGTCATTATTAAGATTATATCAAGAATACAGGCCTAATTCTTCAAGAACAAGACATTTGTGAGTACATGCTTAACGAATGATTGATGTTGCTTAACACATGCCTTACAAGTCGGTTCTTCAGACATGAATTAGATATGTATTAGTGACTAATATGTGAACCTCAAAATAAAGTGTTACCCACAAATGATATAACATGAAAACATAAGACTTTAATATTATTTCAGTCACAGTGGTTTGGCCTTCCTGGAGTCCCTGTTCATTGACTGGGTGAACAGGGGTGCTGTGGTCAGACTGGACATCCGCCATTGGCTGCACCGCTGGGACACGGTGGTCATCAAACAGAGCCACGCCAAATACGGGGCTTTCATGAGCGCCATGGCTGGTGCAGTGCTGGCCTACAACAAGGGGGACATGATGCTCCTGGTACGGGCTGTCAGAAATGGAAATCAGGAGCTCTACGCCAAGTACAGTGACGAGGAAATGATTGACTTTCTGAAGCCCCACCAGATCAAGTCTTACGTCAGACGTGTTACCCGTGGGGTTGAGGTAAGTGTTTAACATCAGTCTATACATAACCTTCATTGATAAGATTAATATGCACATGAGCTTACACATACACACTCACACACACATACACAGACATGGACACTCAAAGTCACTGAAGTTACTGACACACACACTCACACCTAGGCACACAAACACACACACATACAAAATGTTACTGTTGTTATTACTGTTACTGTCTTTACATGTACTTTACAATTCTTTGGCAATACTGTAACATTATGGTCATGCTAACAAAGCTCTTTGAATTTGAGTAACAATACTTTCATTGGGATTTTGTTGCAGGAGACAGCGTCTGCGATTGAGTCCATCATTGCAGAGTTCAAGGGACCTGCAGGACTTGATATTGATGTTATCCACCTTTTCAAGTCTGAAGAGGCAGTAGATGCACACTGGGCAACTGCAAGCAAGCATCTTGGATGCATGCAGGTGAGTTAATGTCTTTTGTAGTCACACATCATTCTAAAACCATCTAAACTAATGTGGCAAAAATTGAAATAGACACCAGGATAAACAAGAACTGTGTGCTTCACAGGATCCCCCAGGCATACAGCTCTATGTCTCCGTGAAGGTGGTGGTGATGAACTCTGTTCAACTGAACAAGTACAAGTGCAGACGAGGTAGCAACGCTTTGGAGGGTATGCACTCCCACTTGTACAACGCCATACCATCGCACAGATGTGGGATAATGCCTTTTCAGGTGAGCAATGATTTATACAAGCTTTATTTGGTTTCAGTGAAAGATTGTAGTAATAACAGTTAGTAACAATACAGAGTATGTCTCAGGTGTACCTGCTCTCCTTCGCCGTGCAATGGAACCATCGCATGGAGTCGCTCCGTGTTGCTGGTGGTCAGGGCTTGCAGACCACATGCATGGACCCAAGGCAGATCCAGCGCATGAATCAGCAGGCAGAGCTACTGTTTGGCAAGGAACACGTGCTCGAACCCAACTTCGCTGCACCTATGCCCTACCCTAAGGAATACAGGACCCCTGATGAGGAGGAGCTCCTTGGGGTGGAGTATGCCTTGTGTCAGTCTACCAGCTTCTCTGCAAAGGACTACTATGCCCAGAAAGGTGCATTAATTTGTCAGACACATATGAATGCCAATATGAAGCTCACACAAACACACACAGGCACACATTGTTAATCTAAATATCATGAAGAAGCTGCGCATGTTTAATTACTGCAAGTCTGTATGAATGAAAAAGTGGTTGTAAGTATCTGATTTTGTACTAATCACAAATGTCATTTTTGCAGCTGAGGAAGAACAGTCACGTGAGGAGGAGCAGGAGGAGGAGAATCAGGAGCAGGAAGAGTCAGCGGAGCAAGGTGAAGAGGAGGAGGATGAGGGTGTCGACATGTCTGCAGAGGATGACCCCATCGACCTTGTCAGCAAGACGCACGCCATGCTCATGCAGACAGAGCTGGCAGTGGAGGAGGCAAGTCCTGCATTGCAGGATGTGCTGATGGGTCGGAGGCATCTGCATCTGCCAGGAATAGAGGAAGTGGAGGCACTGGCCCTGCTTCTCTTGCAGCTGGCTGACGAGAGCGGGCAACCCCACCACCTGGTGCCTGCCAACCTGCGTCAGAAGATCCTCACCGCTGCCGGCTCCCTTCACGAGCACGACAGGACTGCAGCCAGCTTCATCAAGAAGTACGAGTCCAGGTGGGGCTACACGCTGTTCGGCCGCTGCCTTGGGCCTGACACCCCTGAGAGCAGAGCGGCCCAGAAGACTAAGTTTGGCTGGATGAGGTACCCTCAGGCTGCACAGGTGAGCGAGGAAAACCGTTTGCTCTTCCTCCTCATTAAGATGTTGAAGAACTCACCACCAGCCAATCAACTGCCCTCCCCCAGCAAGGTAACCGCATGCATCAAGGGGCAGTACAAGAGGATCGCGGACAGAGTGGCAGACGATCCCATCCTCTGCAAGCTCTCCATCCCTCTGCCCAACATCAACAACAAATCCCTGTCCACCTTTCTTGCTAGAGAGGAGAAGAAGGCAAACTACAGAGCAACAGTCATGCCTAAATCCAAGGCCCACCAGAGAGTGCTCTCAGAGGAAGCTCTGTCAGACGCTCCCACCCTGCCGTCATCCCTGCCACCACCAGATCGAGCGCAAGTGCAATACGAGCAGCCTCCTCATCTAGCTGGGAAAAGGCGTGGTGAGAAGCGAAGGTTGGACTTTGAAGATCCAACGAATGTTTCTGTGAACCCGACCATCAAGCTAAAAACCTCCACAGCCACCTCGACCTACACGCCAATTGCAGCAGCGTCAGCGGCATCAGCAGCACCTGTTTTGCTGGTGGTGCCTGCACAACCACGGGCTCCGTCGATCAGGTTGCAGGCATCATCAAGTCAGCCAGCATTCTTCATCCCAGTAGCACCCCCACAAGCAATCTCCACAAAGCCCATTGTACCCAACAAGTCCTCAAAGCCATGTGGGGCTTGTCAGGTGCCTCAGTGTGGTGGACAACGTAAAAGGTACACACTGTCCAAAAACAAAGCTGCTGGAAGCACCCAGAAGATTTTTACCTACTGCCCCACTACTAGAAAGTCCACCACTTCTGGTTTTGAGGGCGTTGTCTACAGTGACTTTGAACATTTCAAACGTACGGTTGACGAGGAACTGGAAAAGAGGAAAAACACTCACCTCTAATTCTGCCTTGCTGGCCTGCCCTGCTTGTTCCTGTTCCCTCTCCTGTTCTCCTGACTGGACACTGACAACATGCTATTTGCTATTTAAATATTATATTATATGACATTATATTGTATTATATTATAATAATTGATATAATAATAATACTAATAATACAATAATAATAATAATAATGTCATTATAATAATAATTGATTCTGTTGTAAAAAAAAACATGTAAATAAAACATTATTATTATATTTGTATATGTGTTCTGTATATATATATTATTCTAATTGATATTATCATAACTATAAAAATATAGTAATATTGTAATAGTTTAATAATTCTTATAATTGATTCTGTTGTTAAAAACATGTAAATACAACATGTACTATTATATTTGTATATTTATAGTATATTTTCTATTTATTCATTACATTCTGTTTAAACATATAAACACAATATTTATTAATACTTTGGATTTATACATTATATTTCACTGATACTATATAATATAGATGCATAAAATTAATATTATTGTTAAAAACATTTAAATAAAGTATTTATTGTAGTATTTTTAGTGTTTTGGAGTCTCTGTATGCTTGGGTTTCATACGGGGTGGGATAGTGTAAAAGAAAAACAGCGCTGGCTGTACCCCCTGGGTGGTCACAACAGTGATTTCTGTGAACGACTCTAATGTCTTCCAGACAAATTGAGAGAGCACTGATACATTACACCCTTTCTTAATTCACCCAAAAAATGTAACAATTACACACTTTTCAACTTGACTATATTAATCTCATCAGCTACATCAACTCAAACTATGAAAATTATAAACAAAACATTCAGCAGACTAGTGGATTTCAATGAATTAGGCCTTGTGCATGACAATTTCTGTAAATAACACTTTAGGACATTGACCACCAGATGGCACCATCTGTTTTGATCATTTTTCATCAATCCCAAGGTTGAGCAATAAGGACTTGGGGGGGTCCCATCCAAGTACTAACAAGGCCTGACGCTGCTTAGCTTCTGAGATCAGACGTATTTTGTTTTTGTTTTTTTTATCTAAAAAAACCATTGTAAAAAAAAATTACATTACATCATTTTCATATTCTGGCAGTGTCTACATAATGACCTTTAAGTATCGATAGACTTGAAACAATAAGAAACATTTCTTTCACATTTAAAATGATCATGTAAACATTTCACTCCATCCAATGATAATAAAAAGCTTTCACATTACATAATTTGCACATTCTGGCAGTGTCCACATCATGTCCTTTAAAACTCGATGGACTTGAAGTGTAAAAACTTGATAAAATTAATTTAATTTGTCTTCACATTATAAAAAATCATATAGTGTTTTAATGTACAATTCTGTTTTTCTTTAAAACATTTCGTCTTGCGCATATAGCACATCCACTGCAAGGATGTTTGCGGTCGCTAGGCTGACGCTTAAGGGGGCTGAGGCTGATGCTCGAGGGGCTAGGGAGGGTGCTTGCAGACAATGAGGTTGAATGGCTGAGGCCAATTTTTGATGGGCTGGCAAGGGAGCTTGCGGGTGCGGAGGCTAGTGCTAAATGGGTATTCGAGACCAATGCTCGGAGGCTAGAAAGAGAGCTTGCAAAGGTTGGGGATAAACGTCAAAGAGGCTGATGCCAGAGCTCGTAGTTGCTGAGCCTAAGGCTTGAAAGGAGAGAGAGGAAGCTGGCTGAAGTAATAGTGATCTAAAAGCCGGGTGCTTGTTTTTTTCAATTTTTTTTAAATATTGGGATTGGTGCAAATGGCCTGGGAGGAAGGGGTTGGGAGATGGGACTGAGGGGTGAGCGATCATGGGAGGGCAAGATGGAAACCAATTAAGGGTTGGGATGTGGTTAGTGGAGCTGGTAGATGGAAGGAGTGGGTGGGATGGATTTAGGCTGTTGGAAGATGAGGCCAATGTCTGAAGCGCTGACTTATCGGAGCGGATGTAACTTTTGAAAGCGCTAGATGACCATTGCCCAAAGGTTTTGAATTAAAACTGGGATAAGCCTTTTTTGCCTGTGGAGGTAGCGGCTCCGATTCTGAAAAAATGGGATGAGAAGTTTTCGCAGGGGATGTCGGCTTTTTTGAACTGGTCGGTTTTGCTCTTTTGCTATTTTTAGGAGGAAAACGATAGATTCGTGATTAATGGTGCGGAGATCAGAAATGGTTGGGTGGATGCTGGGGTTGAATGGGGAGAATTTAAAAATGAGATGAAAGAGGTGACGGAGAGGAGGGAGAAACTGAAGAACTCTAAGTTAAATTG
>JAUCMT010031027.1:0-18119 GCA_032357475.1 Enteromius thamalakanensis | reverse complement strand
TAATTTGCAGCCGTTTTTTTCTGTTTGCATCCGTTATTTTAAAAGTTGCAGCCATTTGTTTCTGTTTGCATGCATTATTTTTAAATTGCAGCGCGTTGAGCTCTCTCTGCCACCATAATATTTAGATCGGGTGGCGTCTGGTTATTTGTTAATCTAGCCACTATGCTAAATAAAAACCTTGGATTGTTTTGGTTATTTTCTATGAGTTTGTGGACATGGAAATACCAATACATTTGAAAATAAAGTGGGATATTCTAATCGATTTATTGTCCATGTCTTTGATCAAAAATAACAGAGCAAACATCAAATAAACACATAACGTAACCTATTCAAGTCCATCACTACGTCCTAGTTGCTTTGAGAGCGTATATTACGCACCCTCTAGTGGTGTGAAAGAAAATTACAATCAAGAATGTCTAATACAAATGATCCAATTGTTTAAAATTATTTTATTATTTATAGCAACTGTGTCTTTTGAATTTTTGCTCTTTTTTTAGCAAATAAGACGAGAGGGCTCGGACAATTATTACGTCATTATGATCACTGAATTCGAATAGAAGGTTGGGTGAGTAGACTATAAATAGGACTGCAGATGAATCTTTCATATTGTAGCGAGTTTCGGCGAGTGATCGTAAGTATGCTCTTTTTATCTGAATTAGATTTTTTAATTTATGTTTTCATAACTTTAAAAAAAATCAGCTTTGTGTTTTGAGATAATAGATAAACAGACGTGCTACTCAGTGGAGGAAAGTTTAATGGAGTCTGATATGTAAATTAATAAAGATGAGAGACTGATTTGAATAATTTATGAGTTTTGAAACAACATATTGTTAATAATTATGCCTGTATACATAGATAACATCCTCCTATATTCTACAAATCTTCCAGTGCCAAACTTACAGAATATGACCATTTTTTAGGCATTTTATTTATAAATATAGAGTCTCTGAGAGGTTATCTTATCTGTGTGAGAAACTCAATCCATCCATTTTTTTATTATGATAACTTCTGAAAGCTGATACTGAAAGTTTTAATAGTACTGTAATAATACTGTAAGTTAGTAATACTGTAATAGTTATCTTTTACAATGATCAGGAGGTATAGCCTTGTGGACCCATGGACACACTGTAAAAGAAAAAAAAAACATTACTCTTAAATGTTTACTATTTTAAGTCATCTCTTGCCCTCCTTTTTTTGCCACAGTGTTTTACAGATACAAAGACCGTGATGGTATTATTCATTTATCTTTCACCATCAAATCAGAAATGACTATGTCAACTATCCCCATTACCGAGAGTACGGTGCAGCCACCATCTTCTGAGCTCTCAGATGAGCTCTCCGCTGCCCTCGCTGCAGGAGAATGGTGGGCAATAGTAGAGGTCGCCTTCCCTATAAATGAGGAGCCTGAATACGGGACCTTCACCTTATCTGACTTGCATGGAACAATAGTGGCAGAGGAAGAGGGAAAGACTGAGTCTCTCGGCTCAGGCTTCTCAAACACAACTCTGAAGACCACAGAGCAGCAGAGGAAGTGGAGACAGAAGAAGCCTCAGGGATCACCTGTGCTTGGTACGTCTGAGAAGGCTTAGTGTAGGAACTCAGTGAAGACCACTAACCAGGTGAAGCAAGAGTCGAGGCAGAAGAAGACTGAGTGTGGGAACTCGTTGAAGACACATAAGCAGGTGAGGCAGAGGGAGGCTCAGGAAGCACCTGTCCCTGCCGGGTCCCCTCAGGGACCGCCTGTGCCTGGTGACACCGCCCAAAGTCATCCTGTGCCCACTGGGTCCCAACATCATGGAAAACTCAGGATCCCTGTGCATCTGAGTCAGCACGTGCTATTGGCAGCTAGTGAAATGGGTCTAGGTCTACACAGAGAGGAACAAAATCTTTACAGAAAGAACCCGTGCCTGGCTCACAGCTTCAAAAATCAAAGATCCCTGAGCCACTGAGCCAGGAGCTGCAGCAGGAGAAGCCCCAAGCCTCTTCTGAGAAGGCAACACCTCTACCCAAGAAGACCACAGAGAGGCAGAGGCTCAAGATTCCCGAGCGGCTGAGGGAGGAGCTGCTGCAGGTGTCCTGTAGAGCCTCTCCTGAGAAGGCAGCACCTGTGGCCCAAAAGCCCCCAGAAATGCAGAGGGGCAAAACACCTGAACACCTGAAGAAGGAGATGCTGCAGGTGTCCCTCAGAACCTCTCCTGAGAAGGCAGCACCCGTGGCCCAAGAGCCTCCAGAGAGGCAGAGGCTCAAAATACCGGAGCTGATGCAGGTGTCCCGCAGAGCTGTTTCTGAGAAGAAAGCACTCGTATTCATAAAGTCTGCAAAGAGGCAAAGGCCCAAATTAAAAGAGCTGCTAAAGAAGGAACTGCTCCAGCAGATGTCTCCAGCCTCTCCTTTCAAGTGCCCACAGGTGGCTCCATTACCTGGCAGGAACCCTGTATATCCCAGGACCTCACATGGAGCAGGAGTGATTGCCAGGTCTCCACTGTCCACTGGGTGTCTGAAGAAAGCATCAGTGCCCACCAGAACCACAAAGGCAGGAAAACGGAAGCTTGCTGAACTTCTGAGCACGCCTTTCTCTTCCACAGAGGAGTAACTTTCTCCCTCCATTTCTCCCTTTTCTCCCTCCTTGGATTTAAGAAGCATTCTTTAAAACTGCCTATACATGGTTATGTTTGTTATTTCAGCAGGACAGTATAGATGTATGTGAGCCATCTCCGAAAAAGTATGGTGTGTGGAAATCAGCAAGGTGCCACTGAAGCCCAAACTCGTGAGGCAGAAACATTAAGCCCCATGTCCCAGCTCACCCTGAAGATGGTTAGTCTGTTAGATACCTCAGTTTTACTTAGACTTATTTAAAAACGTAAGCGCTATATCTTTTGTTTTCTAAATTCTCTATTAAAAACTATATGTATTATATTTTAATATGTAAGTTAGTATAGAAAGAGTTTCGATTTCTCAAAGATACTTAAATGCTAAGTGTTACATCATTCTTTCTGTTCCTTTAACAGGACAATGCAGATGTGAGCTGGTCACCTCCAGAAAAAAGGAAGCATTCAGACAACAAAATCAGAGACCAACAACTGGGGCCAGGCGGCTTAAAGCATTTATGCAATGCATTCATATGTTTAATGGAGTATTTGTAAACATTTGTTTGTATTGTGTTTACATTTATTTAAAGTGACAGTACTATACCATCTAAATCTTTTTTACTTCTCAAATGACAAATCAATGAGTTTTAACACTTGAATAATTTGAAAGCATTACTAAGTACATTACAACTGAAAACTGGGTGTTGTTTTTTTAGTAGTTTTAAGCAGTTAATGCTTCAAAGGGTACTTTTTTCCATCATGTATTTACAAAATGACTTTTTTCTTCTCATCAAATGGGGTCTGAAATAATATTGGATCTCATTGGCTTTCATTATAAGTGACAAAATGGGTTTCACAGAAGAAAGTCAAGATTAGAACAAGGTGCAGCACATTACATTTTTTAGCACTTTAAAATTACTGGTTCACTCCAGTCCTAAAATAATATGGAAACATCTTAGAAACAAATTTGGTCTCTTTTGGTTTTAATGAATTAAAAAATCTGCTGAGGCCAATGGTTAAATGTTAAGCTCAAAACAAAAGTACGTTGTGGACCTTCGTCATCTATTGTGCAGAGCTATAGAAATTCTCCTAATTCTTCTTTCAGCCACTTCATCTTCTCTCTATATACTGTATTTGTCATACTGGGAATTGTTATTATATCCTGGCAGAACAATGGCCCGGGTGCAAGTGATTCTCGGCGTGGCTCTTGTCCAAGAGACACAGTGTGGCAATTCATTACCCCTGCAGAACTCAGAGGAGCCGGAGTGATTACCCCCATCCATTTCAGACAATAATGGCTGCTGATACGCTGCTTCTCTGCCGTTCAATTCAACAGGACAAAGAAGCGTGTCTTGATATCCGTGCCAGGAGGTATTTTGTAATTACCAGGGAGAGTGTTCTCGTCTGAGTCAGCCGCTTCTGCAGCCTGCTTCGGTGTGTGTGATGATGTCTGTCAGCTTTATGTTTGAGCTCCTCACAGCAGCGCTGGTGTATGTGTGTGTGCGGTCGAAGGGTCATTCCTGCTGTCCATTTTTATGTATCCATCATTTTTGACCTGGCATATTGAACTGTCAATACATAGGGTATATAACAATAATACGTTTTCTTAAATATATGCATTCATGCATTTATATATACATAATAAATATACACAGCACACACAAATATATTATGCAAACAAAAACTTTTATATGGGATGCGACTAATTGTTTGACAGCACAAAAGTAAAATTAAATAAATTCCTGTCATGGCATATTTTGTTTTTAGTAGCCATTTCCCTAGTCTTTTGTGTCACATGATTTTTTGAAAATCTTTTTTATTGTCAATTTTGATCAATGCAATGTATGCTTGTTAAATTAATAAATAACAAACAAACAAAAAAAAGAAAAGTTTTTTTACTGTGTCCTAAGTTACGGTTTATGCCAATTACTAGCAACACATTTTATTATACTGTATGTGAAATCGATCCAGAAATTATTCTCAAGTTATAAATACTGTAGTTTTAACTTGTACTTTGACTTGCTCTTAAACTGAGGTAGTTCTATATAACACATAACTGGGCATTTCAATATGGCCATCAGGTGACATACTGTGTGCCTTTGCAAACACAGGGCTGGTAAATCATTCTTTTGACATGTACTGTAATATTTAAGCGTACTGGTACTTCAGAACCTCATACAGTATATAAGTCAAATATTTTACACCTTTATTCATGATGCTGCACACATGCCTTCAAGGTTTCCACTTAAAAGCATCCCTCATAAAACTAATAAAAAATCCCTAATAATTTATTCATTTTCCCAAACGAGTAAAGAGTGAAACTTACTCTTTGTATTAATCAATGCCCATAGACATAAAAATAGAAAGTAACACATGATATACTTTACCTTAAATGTGTTTGTGTGAGTTTAGAGACACTTAAAAATAAAGACAGGAAGCGCTGATGTGTTTATATAAAAATGAAATCTTTTTTTAATGGTGTATTTGACGATCCATTGTTGAAATGATGAGAAAAATACCCAGAGCAGATGAACTGGATGTGATGAATAAATGCACCCGAGAGCAGAGCTCAGGGGTTCGCTAGTGCTGCTCTCGCACGCTTGCAAACACACATTCTTTCGATTTGCTAGACTCACATAAGGCCAGAAACATTCTCCAGAGGATGGCAAACGCCTCGGATTTCAGAGATTGTTCTGAAAACAGCCCGAATACATCTGATAACGCAACTCAGATGTGAGCTGCATTCTTATCAGTACCACAAGGGGTGCTATAGGGGGTTTACTCTTTCAGGTCAACTAGCATCATGGTTGAGAAACAGTTTGAAGAGAATCTAAGTAAAAGTTTAATCGTCTATAGCTAGTTACCCGAATACAAACATTTGAAGCTGGCTCAGAGTTTTGTAAGCGTCACTGTAGAGTAGGTTTCTGGCCTAACATTGGACAGTCGGATGCAAGGACCATTTTTATTAAAACACACCAATACTCTATTCAGATTGGCTGGATGCCGTGGTTGAATTAAGAATGAGGAACACTTGGTCATTAATCTATTTTGCAATGAGACCAACAATTGCTACAACCCACCGAGGGTTTTCTTTAAGAGCATATCAGCTGAAGGGAATGATAGCATCCCACTGAGACATTAATAAAGGGCTGCCTTCATAAAGATCATACATGTACTATATGGATCATTTATGAGAAGACGTTTGTTCCTGAAAAACATAACACTCTAGGTTTGGTTAAATATGCAGTACGTGCATATTTAATATACGTGTACATTAAGTAAAGTCAAAACTTCCCTCCAAAACACCTTTAGTGTCAGTTAAACAGAAAGGAAACATTTCCAGTAGGGTAATTCTTCCTGATACCTTATTCACATACTGTTTACTCTGAAGTTGTTATGTAGTCGCCAACTTAAAGGAACCGTTTACCCAAAAAGTACAATTCTGTCATTATTTACTGACTTTTATGTTGTTTCAAGTCACTATGACTCTCTTTTATTCAATCGAACATAAAAGGAGACCCTTTGCAGGATGTTCAAGCTGCTCTATATCGTACAACGAATGCTATAAATATAGAAACATTTTAAATAGTTCAGGTGCTACGCAGCTCCAGTCCATTTTCAAAATCACTGCTTGAAAAGGAGAAGCTTGAGCATTCTGCAAAACATCTCAGTAAACAATGGCCAAATTGTAATCGTTCTATGCGAACTACTTCTTTAACAACAAACAACTCAGAGATTTGCATAAGGGGAGACATGTGACATCATTCCTTTCCCCTTACTGGTGATAGCTTCAGTCCCTGAGGACCATGGCAAGAGATTGGTCATGAAACACATGCTCGCACACATTCATACAGAAAAACGTAACACCCAAACATGCTTGCGTACTTAAAACAGTCATCCTCAAGATGCTCAGAATCTCAAACACACACAGGCACCCTCCATGCACCCACATACTAAATAATGAGTAGTCTCTGGGAATTGGGAATGGTGGTGATATTTATAAAGGCTGCGTTTGCTGCTTCTTCATTCTGCTCCTGCGTTTTGCGAGCTCTCTCTTTCACACACACACACACGCACACGCACACACGCACACACGCTTACAAGCAAACTCTATGACACTCCTGTTATTGACTGACACACAGGCGTCATTACAAAGCCAATTGCATTCGGAGTGCACGGCTTCCCTTAGAAGCACAGAGCCCATTTTTACTAAGTGTAAAATAAGACACAGTTTCCTCTTTGGATCTCCACCAGGTTCCTGCTTGGGCTACTAAGAAATTGGGTGCTGATGACAACTCGGCCAATAACATCACGCAAGACATCCGTCGGATCTGACAAACAAAACGCCTCTAACATTCGGTAAGGTTATATTAGTACATTTAGCTCACGGGATTTTCGCATACAGTATGCTGAAAGCTTAAATAATGGCTATGGTCCACGCTTTGTCTATCCGTCCATCGAAATTTGCAACCGACGTGCAAATGCACACGAAAAAGGACTACAGAACACACCTTTTCAAGTCATCACTGATTATGAAAAGCTAATAAATTGCATCCAATAAGTGTTAGGCAGCTCTGTTGGTCTCAGTGCTGTGAGTTTTACCTCTTTGAGGGACGAAAAAAATCCCTTTTAAAAATAATAAAACCATAACAAACTAAAAAATAAAGAGACAGACCGTCATCGTCACAAATTCATGGCTGAAATGGCAGCAGACATTTAAGCAAATACCTCTATACAATTTCATTCGGTTCATTCTTTTAAAATCTGAAGTGAATATAATTCCGATAATTTTTACGTATGTTTTGTTTTTTTCTTCCGTTGGCGAATGCGCCTGTAGAAGTCTTCACCTCTTAGTTTTAAGTTCAGGCTCAGTGCTTTAAGTTAGTCAGTCATTTCTGACCTAACACGCAAAAGCATCCCGCATTTGGAGTCATTCCTCTCCGAGACGTCCGCGGGATATCCTGGTTCGCAACAGAAGGGGGGAGGGCCGTATTTTATGGTGGCGTTAAAGTTCTGTCTCTTTCTCATTCGCCGTGCTCCTCTCCCGCATGATTTGACCTGGGGATCGCAGCCTTCTCCTCTTCGTCAGCCTGTATTTTCCATCCCCCTCCCCCCAGCACTGCTACCAGCGGTTGATGATGTGATTCATGTAGTCCTCCGTGGGTAATCGGGACGCCTCAGACTCCCGCACGTCATCCCTGAAAGCAGGATCGGAGCTTGGCCCCCGACGAAAGGGGAAGAGGGGTAGGTTCTTTAGGCGCTGCTCTCTTCGCTCGATTTGTCGCTTGTACATGTAGCGCTGCTGAAAAAGATCCCTGGCGTAGTCGTACAACTGCATGTCCAGGTCGTTGAGCTCCTCGATCCTCTGCACAGTATCATTGTCCAGGTCCACGCCGGCCGCCCGCGTGCTGTTGTACTGCATGAAGGGCCGGATGAACTTGAGGCGGAAGGTCCGTTCAAACAAATACTGCGTTTTGCGCTGGAACTCGGTCAAGCCGAAGAAGGCCATGTCTCGTAGGTTTTTCTTGGCCGACTCGAGTAGCACCTGCGCGCGTTTTTTCTCTGGGATGAAGGACATGTTGTAGCAGCCCACCAGGCTGAGGTCGGCCAGCATGCGCACCTGTCGGTTGTTAGCTAGGTTGTACGGACAGTCCATGAACTGTTGTAACGTGCAGCCCGACCAGTCTGTGCCCTCGTAGCAGGGAGGCAGCTCCTCTGGCGTCGGCGTTCGTCCGTCACACATGTGCAGAGAGGTTTTCCACGTGGCCCCTCGCTGGACGTGTCTCCACTCGCTTAGGTACCGAGACACAGGGTCCCGTAACAGGGTAATGTAGTAGAACTTCCTGTAGGATGACACAAAACAGAAATGATTAGGACATGGGTAAACATTTTTTTCAGTTTGTCCATTTCAGATGATATCTGATACTTCTTATCAAGAGACACTTGTTAAAACCTGTCTTTAAAAGAATTTTGAATTGTCGAATGGTTTTTAACACAACCATTTTTTGTGTGGTTCACAATGACTAATTCCACATTTATACCTATATCTTCCAAAAGGGAAGTCGAGTTTCGTGTGTATTCTAAAAATCTAACCGTGCACATTTTTTTTGAAAACCAGTGTAACCTTTGTGTAAACTTTGTACATTTACCCACTGCTTTATTTTTTTTGTTCAAGAAGCCATTTCACTTATATACACGTCTCAAAGAGAAAAAAAATTATAAAATAGTTTTTTGCCTCATGCCAAACTGAAAACCAGTGGTAATAAAACTAATTGTCATGATGCTGAATTGCCAATTTTGTGAGCATTAGCAAAGAAGTGGTAAAGTATTAAATGCATATGCTTCTAATTTAAAAATTCTGTCAGAAACCTTATGGATCAAGAAAAAAAAAACTTGACTCAACATTACTAACGTAAAACCTAAATTTGAACTATTGTAAAAAATAATTACATTATATAACTTACTGTCAATATTAGCTGTAAGCATTGTTCTCGTTATTTCCTTGTTCAAAATATGTTAGTTATCCTATAAAAAAATTAAAATAACAAGTCCACTAATTGTTTACACAACCAACTAGTTTTTCACATTTTTACAAGACAAATAACTTTGAATTCTTACAGCTGGGCCAGAATATTGCTGACACCACCGTGTCTTTAACACTTTCTGCATATGCATTTTTTATGGGTTTTTATTGACTCATTAAAATGTGTGTAAAAAAAAGTGTGTAATTTTTTTCCCCTCATAAACCTAAACTCTAGCTACATTATTCACATCATAAATATCCGCAGTAAAAGACCAACAGCAGCCACATGGTAATCTTTTTCTGGTAGGTAAGAATTATAATATCCTCGCCTCCAGCTTAAAAATCGTTTCAGCGCATGTGAACACAACTAGTCATAAAGAGGAAGTGAACCGTAGAGCTCTTGATTCTGATATGCTTCAGTGAGACTTCAGAATGCAGATGAAAAGAGCATAACACGTCCCACAACACCTCTCTTCCACTCTGAACCTGCACTCCAACATCGAATTAGTGAATTCTTGGAGGTGTCTCTCTTGTGCACTTGAGCGTATGTGATGCAGAATGAATCAGACATTAGTGTAGTGAACGACGGAGACTAACAGCTCTGCTGGAGATGCATAAATGTATTCATCTGTGAAAGACAGGACTGAAACGGCAACAAGTCAACCACAAGCTCACACATTACGTACAGCATTGACCCTTTAAATTCAGCAAATTTACCAGTATGCTTTCTAGTAAAAACTTATTAAAATGCTTAAAATAATATAAGATATTAAAGTAATATTGTGTTAAATTCAAGCTAAGCTATGAGCATTATGCACAGTGATGACCCGGAGGGTAAACACACGCAAAACATTCTTCAAGTGGCTAAATAATGAGATAATAAAATAATATTTAATATTTAATTTGAATTACGGGCAACACTTTGAACATTATGTTAAATGTAAATAAACACATTTTTAAATTTGACATTTTTCTATCAGTATTTTTTGCAACAGAAACTTTACATTTATTAATACCCCATCACTACTGTCTGGCACTTATCTCTCACACACACACACAGAGTCCAAATTCTGCTAAAAGATTCAGTGTTTATACTCTCACACGCGGTTCAATATCCTACAGTGTGTCAGAGCAACTCCTGTGGAGAAGACAGTGTTAAACACACTTCCAACACACTCCTTCTTTGTGAACGTCACTCTATTCGTGTTCTGTTAGCTTTCAGCTGTCCTCGTGTGATGTCTGTTCATACACAGATCTGTACCAGACAGATGGAAAAACACGCAAAAAAAGGACCAGAAAAGAAGAAATACTGAATATATTGGTATCTTATTAATGTTGTACAACAATACTGTAAAAAAAAAAATAAACAATTGTAGTAATAATAATTATTATTATTTATTATTATGTTTAATGTCATGCTGATTTGATAAGGCACATACAGTACCTTCACATATTTTTGATAAATTTTTTTGATAATTAATACATTTTAGATAGGTAAATAAATATATCTATAAGCTATAAAATGATTTAGAATTATTTTATCTCTCAAATAGGAATATTTCAGTAATATTACTGAAATTAATAAATATAAATCCTTTAATAATGTTACAAATCTAGATAAATACAGGTTACACAGACATATTTATATATATATACACACACACACACACATACACACACATACATATATTTTTGATAACGCACATATATGTTTTTTTAAAGTATGAATATTATATTTAATAATAACAGCTAACATCAACTATCTGCCATAAAATCACCTTTCAGTATTCAACTAAATTATATGTTACAGACTCATAGTTAAACTATAGAAAGCTATACAAAGAAGAAATAAAAAGAAAAGTATTACTCATTATTCTAACTTTTAGAAAGGGAAGCAGGTACAAGAGCACAGATGTGTATTTTTCTGTACACACATGAACAGACACACACACACACACACACAATCACTGTCAAAATTGAACACATAAAGGATGCATGTGGCCAACAGCATGATGCAGTTAAATGCTTTCAGAAAGAGCCAACAGGGACAGAATAGGCTTTAAAAAACACACACACACACACACAGCGCGGAGCTCTGACTGATGGTTCACGTCAAATCAAATAAGCTGAGCTGTTCTGATATACAGCAGCATTCAGCATAATTCTAGCAGAGACCCAGAAAGAGCGAGAACACCAGCATTTAACCAGAACTTCCATTCCAGCTTGTGGCAGCCTGGAAATATACATAATCTGGTGAATTCTCCTGATCTGAGAGCACAGCAGTTGCTCTTTCCTCCTCATTCTTTCTTCTGTTTAATGTATTCCCTCCTGTTGGTTTACACGCTCAGCGCCACCCTATCCGATGACCTTTTTCCTCTGTTTTCAATCATGGTGTGTCTAAAGCCACACTCCTCTGGGGCATCGCCGGCTCGTGAGGGGATTACTAACATGCAGATCACATCACGGCCACTCGGTGGTGATATACACACAGATTTCTCAAGGATCTGCGTGTAACTAAGATGTACTTGCATTTGCTATCATTAAACACAAATTTAGAGCCTCAGTATCAGTCACATTTAACTACGCTCCACTCAAGCAGGATTTCTGAGGGAAACTAATCAGCTAGACTGGTGTAAGACATACATGTAAGAGACCCCGAAAGCTTTGAGGGCTGTTTTATTCTTTAATACGTAATACTTTTAACATAATAAAGGCTATTAGATAGATAGGTCAATAAATTGATGATAGAAAGATACTGTAGATTGATGTTTCTCAAAGAAAATGTATAAAAATACCTATAACCATAAACTGTTAGAAAAGTAGAAAGACAGGGGGATCTTTAATGGCTTTTTGATCGTTTAAATATTAGATTATACTTATATATATGTATATTTCTATATTTTTAATTATTTAAAGAAAAAACAGCAAATCAACATATTTTGATGCATAATTTATTTGTAAGCAAGTGAATAATAAAGTAAATAAATAAATGAATACATGCAAAAAATAAAAATATTAATAATATATTTTGAAAACAAAAACAGCTATATTTATTTATTATATAATTCATAAATTTTAAATAACTTATAATTATGCGTGTACAATTTTTAATCATTTTGAAATAGAAAACAGATCAAATATTTTGATGCCTAATATATAACGTAAAAAAAATTAATTTAATTTATTAATTAATTATAAATAAATATTAACTAAGTAAATAAATCAATAAATCCATTAATATATGTTAAAAATTAAACAGCTAGGCCCTAATTGTGAGAAACAGAATAGAGAGGCAATTAGAGCAAGAATAGAGGGAAAGGGTCAAACTGGTTCGGGGTCATTGTCATTGTCCTACAAGTGCAAAAGGGAAACATGATAGAAAATTGCTGGCACAAGCATATCATGATACATGCAAACTAAACAAGACTTTTCCTCTAGCAAGGTCCTTCCTGCATATCCACGGATAAACAGGAATAAAAGGTGGGTCACGCCACACACACTGCAGGGACCTACAATACATACTCTTTCTATATTTACATATTATATAGGGACTGGCTACTCTTCATCACCACTGAAGAGACAAAAATAAATGCATCCTTTGGGAGGCTAATTCAATAAACATTACAGATTTAATGCAATTCTGATTTGTTCAGCTAAAAGAATAAATCTAGGACTGTAGTAATTATTTCAATCATAAAATTCTTTTCCTCAACAGTCGCTATAGCAGTGTATTTGTTTGCATTTTTGTGCCCAAATGGGAGAAGGCGGATGCGGGCGCTATCCATTAATATCAGCACCAGTTCTCTGCTGTATCGTAAATTTGACTGTGAGAGAATCTGGGGAAATCTGAGTCTCTCTGCAAAGCGTCATTTGAAATTTATGAGCAATTTCCTCAGTCACAAAAACAAACACCTGGAGGGAAGCAGTGCGGCAGTCACAACTCATCACAAAACACCCTCGCTCTACATCACTCAACATCATACTGCTTCACTTCATCATTACAGTGAGCAAATCACGTTAAACACAATTACCACAACAGGTAGAGTTAAGTAAAAATGTGCTGGATAACGTGGAATGTCATGGAATTTGCCAAATTGTGGATAGATACATCAAAAAGCAGGTCAGTACACTTAAATCAAAATGTGTTACTGAATACTGTCTATTCATATTAAGCTGCTAAAATACTGTTTAATTCTGAATCCTGCTTGTTTTGTGTGTTTCTGCGTGAATGCATGGTGCAGACGAATACTCGGTTTTCCTTTACTGAGTGTTTGATCATTTCTTTGAAGAAAAAACGATAGTCATGTATACAAACAGAAACGTAAAGACCTTCACAGCAACCCCTCAAAATAAAAGTCTGGTTTAACTTGAAGAAACTGTGACATAAAAATATTGCTTAATGTTATGATGGTACTACTACTGCGAATAAAGTTGAACGTTTTTATAGAATTATATTTATAGAATTATGTAAGAAATATTTACCAGAAAAAACTACATACCAGAATATATTTAGCAGGACAATATTAAAACAATATTTCTATCGTAAAAATAAATAAAATAATACATTATTTTGTATACAATCTCTTAATTACTAATGCTTCTGGTATTGTGAATTTTAACAGTAAAATATAGAAATGATATTGTCCTACTAACGAAAGAATGTAAATAATGGAAGCAATCAATATCCCGAATAATGTGTTATATCTGTTAAAGTCTGAATGACTGAGAGTGAACTGTACATATGAAAGGTGAAGTTCTCATGACCTGAGCTTGGAAGGTTCCATTATCCTAGTGCCAGGTGCAGACCATCAAAGACATCTGAATTATCAAATCACCTCCAATTAAAGGGAAGCTCGATATTTTTGGCGAAGAGTGCAACTTTTCAGCAAGCCACCATGAGTTAATGCACAGGGAGGACATCAATATAATGATGATCAGCCAATCAGGTATAATAAACAAAATATAGACGGGCAAAGATAAAGATGGTCAACCAATCAGAAATTATAAACAAAAATAGAAGGGCAAAGATAATGGTAGCTGGCCAGTCAGCACAATGGGAAAGTAAGGGTTTCATCTCTGAGTGGATAATATGTTTTGTATTAACAATCAGAAGCCAGAGGCAGTTTGATGGGGCGGCTGTTCCTCTCGGCTTTGTTACTTTAATAAAGTCTTATTTCTTCAACATCTGAAACTCTGCCAATTGAGCCTTGTTGTCTGCACTGACTAAGATTGAGACCAACAACAACCTCTTTGGGCCACGACACTGGTTATCAAAATGTAATGAAACCGTTGAAATGAAATCCAGAATGTAGTAAAAATACTACTATATATATATATATAAATTGATGTTGAATATTGTACAATTCATGATTTTAATTAATTAGACATGCGTTTTGATAAATACAATTTAGTTTAGCCATTAAACAGCCTTAAAAAAAGAAAAAAATACAAAAATAGAATTTAGAAAACAAATACAAAATAAAATCAGCACGTTAAATAATAAGTAACTTAAATGCAATGGAGAAACTCAAAAATAAATGATCTGAGTAAATGCTAGTTCCTAAGCATGGTTCGGATCCCATACATGTTATTGACCATCACTGTGTAAATCCTTATTTTTAAAATGGAATACTTAGGATTAAAGGTTCGTTCAAATCTCTAACCACAAGTATGAGCAATTATAACAGTGATGATTGCCTTAGCAAACACCTTTAATTAAAATCTATTAATACATGCTGCACTTACCTTCAGGGAATCTACTTTAGCAACTAAATGTGTTTTGGTAGCACTTCACTAGCAGCATAATTTAGTAGTTCAACATGGATCACCACTGAATATCTGAAGCCCAGCTTTATTCATAGAGACCTGTCATGGTAATTTCTGTTATCATGATTTATGCAGATTATTGCTGATCGAGTCACTTCAGTTCAAAACCTGCTTAGAACATGAATGCAAATGTAAATCTATTGACCTCTTTCACTGTGTTATCCGCCATGTCAACTCAAACACCAGACCTCGTAAAAGGTAAAATTGCATCTTCAGCTGTACCAAACCCCATGACGATAACAGACCATAAGATCAAGTTTCATTGGTAGAAGCATGTCCATTGCCAAGCCCAGCTTATGAGGACTTGCTTCTACCAATGAAACTCATCTGCATGTAAAATCACTGCTGGGGATAATTAATGTCTGTGAGGAAGAAGAAACTGTTTAATGACGTGTATAGTTCTGACCTGTCACTTGGTTTGGAAATAGCTAAGGGCCATTCGGTTCTTCAGTGTGAAATGCTCAAGATAATGGTCAGTTAGTCGTGAGTCAAAAACAAACAAACAGTAAAAACGGAGATACTGTGAAACATTATTCAAATGTAAAAAACAATTTAATCCTGTGATTTCAAAGCTGAATTTTTAAGCGTCATGATTCCAAAAATGAGGTCATTCCAGTCTTCAGTGTCACATGATCCTTCAACAATAAGCTGATTTGCCAGCACATTCTCACGAGCAATTCGTACATATTTGAACGAGGTGGCAAAATCATGCTAATTCGGAACAAATGTGTACGACTGCAGGATTTTGTACAATTTTGGTACAACTGTAGGTCATTCTTATAAATTCATATGAATTGGCAACTTGTAAAATACATGCGATTTCACAAATTTGCACTTCTTCATTAAATGAATTAAGCAAATTTTGCGTCCTGTCCGATAATACTAATGAGCGTCAATGGGTACCGGCTGTGCTGACACTCAGCGTGCTTTTCCTGAAACTATGTTAAAACATCCCTTAGCAAAAATGAGGTCATACGAATTTGTACAAATTCGCAACATCGTAAAATTTGTATGAATTGCCGTAAGACTGGGTTGGATTTTCTGCTCAAGAAACAATTCTTATTATTAATATTGAAAACAATTGTGCTGCTTAATATTTTTAAGGATATTGTGATACGTTTTTTCTCCTTAAAGATTTACAGTTCAAGGGCATTTATTTGAAATTGACATTTTCATAACACTGTCATAACTGACACTTACTGTATGATTCATTTCATGCATCTCTGCTAAATAAAATGATTAATTTCTTTCAATAGTGCTAATAAAATGTACTGACCCCAGCTGTTTGAATGGTAGCAAATACAGAAATCACAGCTATTGTATCTCAAGTTGTGAGTGCACACACACACACACAAACACACACACACACACACACACACAAGAGCACACACATGCACACACACGATATGAGTGACGTCTTTAATCAGACCTCCACACATCCTCTCCAAGACCGAAGCCCTGAAGGGTGGAAAAATTTAAGGGATTTTGGGAATGTTATTAAAACAAGAGAACATTCATCCATACATCTTCCCTTTTTTGTCAGCTGCTCTCGTTCTGTCTCTGTAGGTTTAACAAAGTCGCTCACCTCAGGCTTGTCTGGATATGTAATAACAGCATGTCTGAAAACGTTTCTGTACAGCAGGGCAGAAATCTCCCGCTCTCTCCATCCCTCTCTCTCTCTCTCCCTGCCAGTCCCAACTCAAGCCCTGAGCTAATTAGGATGTGCTGATTGATTAGGCTGCAATAATTAGCTTTTGTGATGTAAATGAAGCTCCCATTGGTCTGAAATTGATTAGCCACTGTCTGTCCCTGGGGACGAGGCGGCGCAGCGTTCCGGATTGAGAGCCACCGTTTGCGTCCATCTCTCTCACTCAGACTCAGACTCTCAATGTTTGTAATCAAATACGATAATGGACTTCAGTGAAGTGCTGTAAAAAGAAAACTATCGATGTCTAAACAACTAGACGTTACTCTCCGCTCTGAAATGATACAATGGTACAGCCTGGGAAATAATAGTGGAAAGAATACATATAATATTTGCATGAATGCATTAACGTAAATATCATGTCAAGAATCCATAGACAAATAAAACTGTTATATAAAGGTAAAGATTTAGAAAGCACGATGCAAGTTTTGAGTTCTCCACAGGAAGAAACAGGCACTGCTTCCACTCAACCAACCCCCTGACCCCAAACCTGAGAGCGTGTCTGTGACTTTTATTTTTCATATCTCCCTGGATTGAAGCCTGAAAAAACAGTCAGTATAACCAAACTGAAGCTATAAGAATTTTCTATACCTATTATCCAGACGGAGATGAAAAAAGTACAGTATGCTGTCCCAAACCTGTAGTTTCTGCAAAGATACTGCATTTAAAATCTAAGGCCATGTATCCTTTATGGATAAAACCATATCCTGAAATTTTTACCCTGTGATAAGTAACAAGACAATTTGTTGCTCATGTGGCTTTGATTTCTGGAACACTGTACCCCACCCACGGTAAAATATGGAACCCTACTTGCAACTCGCCATGCTTGCCCCATCTCTTCTGATTGGTCCACTGCTTTGGAACTGACAGTGGAGATGGAGTCTTTTCACTTGACACAGCATTTTAAAGGCGCCAAATGTAACGATCATACACATCCTTCAGGCACATGTTTACATAGAAAAACAATGGTAAACTAGCACATAAACATGGTGCATCATGTGCGAATGGACCCTTAGTTCTAAAAAAGGTAATTGTGAATTCATCTCACAATTCAGATTTTGTGCATTTCTAAGTGTACGTTTCACAATTATGACTTTTTTCCCACAGTTCTTAGAAATTGGTATCTAGGAATTATTATATAAACTCAAATACGAAACAAAATAAAACAGTTGCGAAATGCAAACAAAATTATTACAAAAAGGGCAACATTGCTGGAATTGTAAAGAATTTTTTTTTACATTTTTTAAAATGTATTTATTTTTTCCTGGAATTGTGGCAAAAAGAGTTCTGAAATGTGAGACAGCAAAAGTAGCAATTACTTTTTTTTTTTTTTTTTTCAGGGGAGGAAACAAGCTTCCATATAAAGGCCATATGGCAACAGGAAAGTGGAACCTTCCTCACGTTGAGGCACTTAAAAAACAACTGTGGAAAAATATACAGTGTGTCTCTAGGTTCACAACGAATTCGTTCACTATTG
>JAUCMT010030811.1:0-43681 GCA_032357475.1 Enteromius thamalakanensis | reverse complement strand
TTTTAACGGTCGAGTAGTACGTTCGGTTTTAAATGTAGTACCTACTGAAGCAGTATGCGATTTCGGACGCAGCATGTCACTTCATAAATTTAATGTGTCCATACGATATATAACTGATAATATCACCTTGAGTCTGCGCAAGATGGCAGCTACTCTCCTCTGTAGTACATCCCAGCGTCGGTTCCCATCATGCACCATTTGGCGTAGATGGCAGGATGAGTCTGTGCGGTTCTCACGTGCCAGCCTTCGATACTGCTTATTGATCAGCTCCAGCTGAGTCAGACACTCCTGTACCTGCCTCTGAAACGCCTGTGACGCAAGTAACACCATTATTTGCACATTACACTATGCAAACAAAATCTCTAATTCAGCACAAATTGGAAAAACTTCTACCTACACCTTCATTAAGTGCAGATTTAAAAGTAATTATGGTTTAATCAAACACACTGTACAAATTAAGACTGAAGGTTAAAGTAGACTGCACTTTCACCACTGGATGCTAGCAGTGATTTATTTTTCTTTCCCCAATGGTATTCTTGTTAATTATCTCTCTTTTGTAATCAGGCCTTTTTCACAATTATCCTCTTGACTCGCTGCCTTAACCTTATTAACCCTCTCTGTGGATCTCTGAGTACCTCAAACTTCTTGAGCTCCTCTTTAGCGACGGTGTATAAGACTCCCGAGGAGTTGGGCAGAGCTGCTGTCCTCTCTGACACTTTCAGCCACTCTTCAAAACGCGAGTAATCATCCAGAAACTTCTGCCACAATCTCCACGTCTCCTCAATCCTGCAAAATCACACAGTGAGTTTCAAACACATACACAGTCCAGTATTTCTAATGGAAATATAATTGTACAGTACCATCCAGTGGGCTCACTAAAAATACTTTCTTTTAAAAAGACAGCTGTTAAACAGTTCATTGTGTGCTGAAGTCAACTCTGATTTCCCCTGTATACATCTAGCATGACACATGCTCTCACACCTGTTCCTCTGGTGGCCAGATTCAACTTTAATTATACTAAACTCATTTTCAGCTCAGGGGTACCTTTACATCAATTTTATTGTACTGCATTTTGTGAACCACAGTCTTCATTAGTATAAAGCATTCAGGATTTATAAAAAATGTTTTTCAAAACGGTTTCTGATGCTGCAAAGATATATTTATGCCTGTGATGGCAAAGCTGTTATTATTAATGTTGAAAGCAGTAATCACTTTAAAATATTCTTGCTGGAAAAACTATTTACTTAAAAAAAAAAAAAAAAAAAAAAAACTTTTGATACATTTTATACAAAAACCAATGTGTACAATTTCCAGTGCATCCATTTACTTATAAATCACACACAGCACACTCACTTAAGCCTCCTCTCCATGGCAACAGCACAGATGTTTCTCCAGCGGCGATCGAGGCCGCGTGTGGCCTGCTGGATGGATTCACACTCGGTCTCTGTGGCACAGGCGTCACAGTCATGCAAAAGCACCTCACACAGGTTCAGGACTGACGCCACACCTGTGCTGTGCTTCTCGATGTCACGCTGCAGATCCTGCACAGAGACAATAGACTTCAGCTGAGCTTCTCACAGGATTTTGACATTTTAATAATCTTGGCTGCTTCTTTTTCATTTCAGTTTATTAGGCAGAGGAACTTGTGGTCATGCATTTGCACTTTACAAATAAGAACTTGTCTCTGATGCAGAAAGAGGCTGATATGTGGCTGTTGCTGGGTAAAGTACGGATACGCTGTGTTACTGAAACATTAAGTGGGTCAGTGAGTGAGCCAGATGAAGTAAGTTCTTATTTTGACTTTTCAGCAGAGCTCTCAGAATTAAACTCTCTGACTTCCTTTTAATACTGGTTTGCGATATATATACAAAAATGTGTGTGCTTGCACAAAATTACATGTTTATTGAGCTTCCCTAAGACTTACTGTACTGGCAAACTTTTGTGTGACCCATGTAAAATGTCTTTTCTAAGTGTGTGTAGGTTACCTGTTGCTGGTTGAGTTTTCTTTGGATCTCATGTGAGTCGCAGGTTTCATAGACAATGGGTCGTGAGAGTTCAGTCTCGATGTTTGCCAGCCAGGAGCGCAAACTGCTCATGTTCTTATCTAGCTGCTGCACGGCCACCAGTGTCTCCCGCAACTTCTTTACCCTACAAACCCCAGAGACGAACAGACAAAAGTATAGTATGGAGAATGTATTATCATCACATTCTGCCAAAATGGTCATTAATCTGCTAGTATATTTAGGCTATATAAACCAGGACTGTGCAATACAAAGGACAAAATCAGTTCATCTCTACTTTCATCACAGCATTATTAGCTAAAAAGAATGCTAATACAATTACATTGCTTATAATATCATAGCAACATGATTCTCTAGCATCTGTATACTATTTCATGGTAAATATACACAGTTAACACTTATAAGAGCATTTCCATTACATTGTCCAATTTCAATAGCAGATTTATAAAGTTTGTCACGTGTTAACTGATGTACTGTGAGGTCAAGGTGTCTTCCATACATAAACAATAAAAGCAGAGGTAGAATACAATCCAATGGTGTCAGAGTTTCCTACAATTCCTGAATGTGCCTAAAAATATAGAATCACATGCTTAATGCAGCGCCACTGACACACACTCACACTCACATACCAGCATAGCATGTTTCAGCTGTGCCACCATTCCAGGTCTAGATCTCAGAAAATATGTCTTATCTCAAAATGTTTCAACTTCTGCTAACTTTGATTGAAACTTTTGGTGTATGCTTTAGGCAGATACTGTTTGACCTGATGAGATAAAGCCCTCACGTAACCCTGGTATGTGAACGGTTTAGTGTGACTGAGCTTCAAGCTACATTCCCAAAGCACAAAAGACACACTGAAACTGAACCCACCACAACAGCAACAGAAGGTCAACAAATACAGCATGCTATAGCGTTTTCTCCATTTAACCAAATACAATTTTCAGTAAAATTATTGGGCGATCACGTATTTTAAAGAAAAGCTTCACTCCAGCACCTCAAACTACATTTCACCCACATAAACTAATAAAATACAATTTAGACACTTCACCAAAAGACATGTCCAAGTATGACAGAAAATGCCACATTACATACGAACTTTCAGCACTGCATTAAAATTCGGTTGCATTAATTAATTCAGTTGATAAATGATAAGTGGATAAATGTTTTCCTGCCTGTTAATGTCGCAGTCACACTCTGGCAGATCTGAGTCCTGTCCAGGGCCTGCCATGTTTTCAGTGCCCATATCCAGCACCATTGGGCCTAATCTTCTCAATCAAGTGTCCCAGATAAGAAAGACTTCCTCAAAATTCCCCTTCTCTTTCGTCTGAACAACAAAGTGACCCGGCTTTCTCTAGTCCCCAGGTTAGTGTGTGGGGTGTCTGAGCATGTGTGTGTGTGTGAACTGCTCTCAAGTGCAGGCATGAGCAGCTGGGAGTGACAAATACTGCTGTGGCTAAAATAAGACGCTAGTCATTAGCATGTGCTGAACAGAGGACTGGAATGTGTGTGTCAGTTATTATTCACATAAACACTAAACATTTATTTTTTTCTTTTTTTTATTTATTAAAATAATAATAAAGAATGTCAAGAGAAAAAAATAAGAAAGTGCTAAATAATAGCAGCATTTTTTTAGATTCAAAGAAATAATTTTTCTGCCTTTTAAAATAATCTATTATTTATGATTTTTGCTAAATCAGTATTCACACTCCACTGTCTTATTATTTATGGCCTTTGTTGAAACCAATTACCAGTTTTATTCAGTATTCAATATTAATTTTATTCATTTCAACTCATTTACTCACTTTACCCATTTAAAAGTAAACTGCACAAACAGCAAAATTAAGAGACAATGAAATTATCTTTGTGCAAGAGCTGATGCACAGGTTATATTAAGAAAAATATAAATTGGAAACTGAAAAAACAACCAAAATTAGAAATCAAACATATTTTGGGAACAAATTTAGGGATATCCTCAACAGTATAAATATGTTTTCTAATGTCAGGTCTGGGTTTTAGTATTTATGACTAACTAATATAAAAACATAAGTTGGAATGCCATGCATTTAGAAAAGCAAGTAAATGTGTGTGAGAGAAAGGCTGTGTCAGTGTGTCTGTATTTGAAATATGTTTGCTTGTGAACAGTGTTGATACTTTTCCTTGAGCAAAATCTCTGCAGTTAGCTCTTCATCTGGATCCAAATAACTTCAATTTATTACACTTTGGGAAAGCTCAAGACAGCAGCTGTGGCACAGAGCTCATGCACATGAGTGAAAGTGCGAGAGACCGGGTGACACTCTTAACACACTGGTCACAGTGAAATCAACACCACACACGTGAGAAGCTTTCAGTCCTGACTGCAGACAACTCGACTTCACCAGTCATATCCAGAGACACCATGATGTCATGTTTAAAGATGTTGGTGCAAAATATTTCCTTTCCACCCATGGCCCATCAGCAATGTGGAACATGCTCAGTTCACGCCCCAATTTCTATATATATATGACACTCTTGAGAAGAGCTGTGACTCATTTCATTTCTGAATTTAACAAAAAGTGGACTTTTGTTCTATAATAGATACATAAAAGGCACAACAACTGTATCTGTAAAAGTAAAACAGCTGTACAACAATAGGCACAACATCATGCTATATCTTTAAAAGACTCACCTAGCTTCTATAAGGTCAAGCAGATGCTGCCAGCGCTCATTGACTTTGCTGAGTTTGTATTGTATTTCTGCAGCTTTGCTTTCATGGCTGGCCTGAGCCAATCTCTCCCCCATCTGTTCCAGCTGATGCTTGTTCTCCTTGGCCACCGAGATCTCTTCCTGATAGTCCTGATAACAAGGAGAACGCATGTTTTTTTAGCTGAATACAAGATTTTTAATACATATTCACTGAAATAAGTAATAAGAAAAAATACCCTTTAGAGATAACACAAAGTTTTAGAGTTCAATAGGATGATTATTAATCAATTTCTTGATTTCATAAGAAACAAATATGTCACAATTGTGTGTTAATTTCACCTTTCTGAGCTTCTCAATCATCTCCTCAATGCTGATGTCTCCGTTCTGTGAGACCTTGCTCTCCATTTGTGTGAGCCACTCACACAGCTCTTTGTTCTTCTCATTGAACACGGCCCACTCGTTCAGCCTCTCGCTCACCTGCTGCCTGCGCAGGGACAGCTACAGGGATGACAGACAATGATCAATTACACCACACTGATGCACTGAGTACAAAGTATAAATCAAGAAAGGATGTCACAGGTGGTAAGATAAGGTGATGAGTAAATTAAGATATCAGATATGGACAGGTAATACGTTAGTGTCATGCACCTTCCTTTTCTCTCATGGCCCTTTCTTTTCTAAATTACATCAGGGATTAGGAAGCACATTATTATTGTAATGCTTTATACTTTGTTGTTCAGGGCAAATAAGGAGCTATTAGGAGCTTTGGTTCAACAACAGCATCAATTCTCTGTAAGTCACATCCCCTTACAATCTAACTTAATGAAAACATACAGGTTTTGTATGTAATGTAACTGTAATGTAGTGTAAAGCCTCCACGTCTGAGCTTGTCCGCAGAGCTACTGTCTCATGAAATGCTTGTGTTTATGGCAGACATCTGTGCATGGTATGTGTTATGGTGTTAAACATATGCAAAGGGGCAGACTGATGTGTGTACCTGGTGACAGGTCTCCTCCCACTGTCTCTGGAGTAATATAAGTCTCTCCTGCAGGACAGTGAGGTCATCAGCACAGAGGCCGCTGGACAGAGACTCTCTCAGAATAAACAGGCCAGCTACATCATCAGCCCAGCCTTCAATACTGCTCTCCAATTCCTATCACAGACACAAACACACACATTCATAAACTAAACATTCACAGAAATAAAATATTAAAATAAATAAATAATGGACTACATAAAATTATATACAGTAAAACATAGCAAAATTAAGTTCAAGCTAACTTAAAAATAAAATGTCAGGACAAAGTTTTTGATTTTTTAAACAAACAAATAAATAAACAGATAAAGCCAATGTAAAATGTTAAAATATAATAATTAATATTGTAAACAAAATAAGCTAGAAATAAAGAAAAAAAAGGAAAGGTAAACTAAATATAATTTAACAAAATACATTAATTTGTTTAAAAATAAAATAAATCCTGTCCTTAAGCCTTCTCCTTCAGTATCAAGCCAAAATAAAATTCTATAAAATATTTACTAAGACTGCAGGTTATATTTACCTAAAACAGAAGAATATTGATTGCACATATTCTTCTCCCAACACACAGTAACAACCAAAAGACCTTAAATGCATTTGTATTGATATTTGTTGATATTGATATCTCTGCTAGCATTCACAGCAAGTTACACAGCATAATCCTAATATAGAAATGTCATGTGACACAGATAACAACAGCTGACAAGACATTTAGCACACAATAAAGTATAAATGATCTCAGTATCAATAGAAAAAAGCTGTCATTATTTTGCTGTTAAAAAAGCTTTTTTTGCTGCAGTTGTAAGCACTTCTTACTAAACCTCAGCGTCTCTGCTAACATGTATGGTTTAGCATGATTAGCATGCACCTCAACTTCCTTCCCTCAGGCAAAGTCAAAGTAACTCTTGCTGACATCCAGCTCATACAGACCAGAGCAGGTTGATGTAACTTCTACACACCTTCTGCTATCTCTGCAATATCAACCCTGCTTTGCAGATAAAAAATTCAGCAGAGTGTCAGGGCATAACACACACACACACATTCTGCAAGAAGCATGCAAGGGTATTATTAATGCAGTGGTTGACAGCAACAGACTGCACAAACCAATCATTATCTGGACTATCGAGATACTGTTGCTTTAAACACGATTTCCTGACCATATTTGCTGTAATAACACTTGAGCTCAAATAATTAGAAAGATACTAAGATGTTACTAAAGCAACACACATCTAAAAGGTCACAGCACACACGATGAGTCAGATTTTGTTTTTGTACCTTGCAGCGAATCTGTTCTGTGTGCAGCTCCTCATGGTGGTCGGGTAAAGGCACAGAGAGCTTTTGCTTGAAGTCTCTCAGCTTCTCGTGTGATGCAGCAATTCCTTTTTCACACTGATCCCAGTCCTGCACACACAGCCAGAAAGAAAAATAATTGTGAAATCACGAGAAAGAGCAAGCATGATAAATACATGCACAATTAGGCTACGTATCTAGGAAAAAATCTGAGGAACAATTTGAGTAAAAGTCAGAAAGAGATGTTCAGCGATCATCACATTTTTAATGAGTCACATAATGGAGAACATCATATGTAACCAATTCTTTATTTAAACATGGGCAGAGCAACGGGTCATGGTCCTGAGACACAAGAGAGACAGATAATCATGCAGAGATAAAGCAGTGAGGTACCTTCCATCATGTAATCCGAGAAAACAGAGGGATGTGGAAGAGAGAGGAAGAGAGAGAGAGAGAGGCCGAAGGAAAGAGTAGCCATTTTCCTTTTGCAATCCAAAATTGTTGTGTGTGCCCCAGTGTGCTGCGTCAAAATGGAGCGGATAACTGCCTGTCCCTGCTGCCCTGTGTTGGCAGCGCAGCACCACTCGGACTCCCTCCCGTGTCCTGCCTCCTACAGTACTGAAGAAATTTCTCTCGCCTTCAGCTCCCTCGCTGCCTCTTTCTCCCGTTCTCTCTCTTTCATCCCCCTCACACACACACACAAAACACATCACACACTCTCTCACTCTCATTATGCTAGCTCGCCTCTTATTTGCTCTGTAGGGTCAGATGCAAAGTCCTTCACTGTATCTCTTTTCTTTTTGGAAAAGAACTTTGAACATGAGATCCATTTATAGGTTTGATAAAGTTTGGTTCATGGATTCAACATGCTATGTTTCTGTATTTATAGTGCAAAATGACTTTTTAGGAACAATCCCTGATTTCACTAAACAAAATTACCAAGAATATTTAACAACAAAACAATCTGATCCTAAACATTTAACTATACTTGACTGTAGACGCACCCCATTGAAATCTAGAAAAGACGCTGTACTATAAAAATCCTAAACTATAACGCATCAAACAAACAACCAGGAAACGCTGCAATAAGTACATCTGCAACAATGAAACAGCAAGTCACATTTAAAAAGTGGGCTGAAAAAGTTTAAGACTACATTGATTTTCATATATTTATATAATATTTCAAAACATTTCACTAAATGATGAAAGTGAAGTAAAGTAAAAGTAAAGTTACGTGTGAAATATATGCTTTGCAATTAACCTATTCCCGTGCACACACACACAGTAGTAAACACACACACACACTATGCTGGTTATTCACTCCCCCCACAACAATCCCTGCCAGACCTGAGACTCAAACCAGCAACCTTTGTCCATCTCTCTCACCATTGTTAATAAAAACAAAATAATTACAAATGACAAACTTCTGAATTAAATTAGTATATATCTGCAAAATATTGTTACCAGTAATCTCAGAAGTCTCAAGAGTCTGATCCTATTATTATACATAATCACACCTGTAAGTCGCTTTGGATAAAAGCATCTGCTAAATGAATAAATGTAAATAATCATACATGTGCAAAAACCAACCAACTTACAGGAAACTCACATTCATCTAAAGGAAACTACCCAACAAATGCAAATAATCAGCCAAAATTACTCAACAAAGATTTGCTACCATCTGGAAATAATGAACTTCCTCTAAACAGCAAAAGTCATGTAGTGTTTGTACTTGATACAACCAGACGAACAGTAAAAGCAGGCATTTATACTGAACTCACCCTCAGTAGAGAGAGCAGTTCTTTCTTCCGCTCGTCGAGACGGATGTTAATGGTCCTCCAGCGCTCCTGCACATCAGTCAGCTCAGTGTGAAGAGAGGCCTCCGCTCTGGCATCAGCCCACAGGAGGAGTTGCCTCCCGGCCTCCACCGTGAGGATGTAGCTGCCCTGCTGCCTCTGGAGCACACGTTCCTTCAGCTGGGTGGAGAGAAGGGGACATCCAGAGTACTTCAGGTAATTTGCAGGAAGCCATTAATTCTGCTTTAACATAATTATGGCTATATCTTTACCTGAATGTGGTCTAGCATGCCACGAATCTGCTGTAGTGCTACTGTTGACCCTTGATGTTGCTCGTCTGGTTCCAGTGCCACTTCTTGCAGCCAATGATGTAGTTTCTCTACCAGCTCTGTGTACCGCTGCCACTGTCGAACCAAGCTGTCAATTATCCCCCGCCTTTGCTGGGCCCGCCTCACCACACCTTGCCACTGGTTACTAAGCAGTGCCAGTTTCAAGCCAAAATCATCCCTTTTAGGTAAGAGAAAAAAAGAGTCACTACACATATTGATTGAAAGAATAGGAATAAACAAATAAACAAATGTTACCTGTCTTCGACTTGTCCCTGATTCAGGAGCTGATGTCCGTCATTGATGATAGAGTATAGAATTTGTTGTCGGCTAAACATCTCTGCTTGGAATAGCTATCCACACACACACACAAAAAGTAGAAAAGCATAATCTGGGTAATTTAACTATGAACCAAAGCATTCAATGCTGCATATTTTAATAATTTTTAAACAGAAAAATATTAATATAGCTATCTTAGCTATCCACAAATTGTCATTGAGTTTTGAAATAAAAACTGAATACTGACACAGAAAAAAATGCTGGGGACAAAACTGTACAAAATACAATACAAAAATGTTGGAATGATTGTAGTTTAGCTGTAGTTATTTTTATAAGAACCTCATGCTCTCTCTGCTGCTCTAGTAGGCTCTGGTAGTTTCCAGAAATCTCAGCAGCCAGTTTCTCTTCTGTTTGGGTAAGGAAGGTCATCCAAGCATCACACTTCTCCAAAAAGGTCTGTTGTTGCAATACCAGGGCTTGCAGTTTACTGCACATACACAGAGATGCAGACACCTGAATATTAAACACTTCTAGACAAGAAATCAACAGTAAGGATCAACAGTAACCACACATACCTGAATCTCTCTATCATGCGAGAAGAGTTAGACGACCAGCTCCTGTTTAGGTTCTGCAGACGCTTGATTTCATTATCGTTGAGGGGAAGCTGATAACCCAACTCATTCAAGCGATCCAGATCAGGAGACAGGCTGCTCAGCTTTAACATTTGGGTCTACAGGCGCACATACATATGAGAAAGTTCAGAAGTGTTTATACAATCTCAAATAAAAATGTATTATAATTTTACAGGAAAACTAATTTCACCTTAAGTTTTTCCATGTGTTCCTGCACAGATGACATATCTGGAGAACCGATTGGGTCTGGTTCCTTCAAAACCTTCTCAGCTTCTTCTGACCAGTGGCTTAGAGAATGTAACTCCTTACTAAACCTCTCATAGTCGCTCATACCCACCTTCACGAAAGGAAAAAGAAAAAAAAACACATTTAGACCTTACAGGCTTTACAGTCTGGCATCTATGAAATTGACAAAATGATGAAGTGTCAAAAATATGAAAGGAGTGTTTGAAAATTATTTTTTTAAAACCACTGTATTATTTCATTGAAAATATAATTATTTTAATTAATTAAATATAAATTTATAAAAATATAAAAATATACTTTTATTAATCAAGGAACCATTAAATTGATCAAAAATATATATTAAAAAAAAAATCACAATATTTCATTTTTAACTGTATTTTTCAAGCAAATAACTGCAACCTTGGTGAGCATCAAATAATCATACCCCAACTTTTAAACAGCAGTCTATTTCTTTTTAAATTAATGTGTGAAACCTTTTTGCACAAGGTAAAATCTGAATTATCAGAACCTCTAGCAGAGACTGCTGTCTTTGGAGGGTATGTCCAACTGTTGCTAATCGCTGAGCGAGTGACAGGTGTTCTGTATGGAAGGTTGTCATGGCAGAGGGGTCCACTTGTTTCCTCAGCTGCTCTGAAAACTCGTCCAGCTGCTGCAGGACAGACTCTACGGATCCCTCAGTCGCCATAAGGCCCTGCAAAAATACCAGTTTTACAAAGAGGAATAATGTGGCCCTTGTTTCAAGGCTTCGCAGTTGTCAGAATTAGCAATTGCTTACATACATTTGGGTCACTAACATAGTGAGTGCAGAAATATTTAATATCCTTCCATTCCAAACCCGACAAGCGTTGATAAATTCACACCTTCACTTCCTGTTCTGTGACGTCCCTGTTGGTGGCACTCTTGAGCAGCTGTTCCACCTGATCCTCTAGTTTCCGGATGTCAGTGCTGCTCTGAGCATGAAGTGCTTTGTAATGCTGCCACAGTTGCAGGAGGCTCTTACTCCTCCTCAGCTGATCGGAGATCTGCTCCAGCAGTGTATTCCACCTGACAGCAGATCAGCAGATCAATGATTTCCAAACACTTTGTACTGATCAGTGTCTTTATTAGTTACAAGACGTTTCTGAAACTCACTTGAGATTTACATCACCCAGTGCTGTGTTGAGTGAATTGCTCACTGACGGATGACAATCCCTCAGCAACTGTTGCGTTATGGAGCCCAGTTTCCGTAAACTGCTCTCTTGCTTCTCCAACTCGTCCTGTAAACTCTGACACACAAAAACTTGGTGATTTTAGGTTCTTTCTCGATATAATGCTAATAAAAGCTCATTCGTGTTTTGCGGCAGACTAGCACCTCAAGGTTCTCTACTTGAACCTGCACAGCTTCTGGGGAGCCAGTAAGAAGGCGCAGACGAGAGATGGTGTAACATCCCTCCATCAGGTAGCCCTGAATCTCCTCATATGCTTGTTTATACAGACTCCACTGTTCCAGCACTGACCGGAGACTGACCGTCTGCTGCCCGATCTGCAGTTACACACAGAAAGTGAAAATTATTAATAATATTGTAATGAAGATTACAAAACTAGATACCTTAGCTGAGACATACCATGTGATCCAGATTGGCCCAAGACTGGTTTAGACCTTTAAGAGTGTCCATAATAACAGAGCCGCCCTCGCCTTTCTTATCTTGAATTAATAAGCATCCTTTCTCTTCAGCCTTCTCCAGATCCTTCTCTTTCTCTTTTACCAACACTTCCATTTCCTAGCATACAAGGACAGAGACAGTCAGATCAATATTACACAATAAATCAAATGGAATAATTCTGGATTATCTATGCAATCCATATACTGTGCATTTTGTAAAGCCTAACAACTAGGGTGCAGTACCCACCTGACAATCTTTGAGTGCATTCTGGGCTGAGGAAACATCCTCAATCCTGTGCTTCTTTTTGAGCTTCTCTTCCTGTACACTAAACCAGGTCTTCAAGGTCTGAACCACGTTCTCATACTCTAACCAGCTTTCAAGCAGACCCTCTAAAACCTGAATCTGTAAAACAAAAAAGACACCAATTTGATATATGAAAAAATTCATGGGTAAATAACACACATTGGGATGCAAAAGCAAACACAAAAGCTGATATATCATGCATTCTAGCACAATGTTAGAATTTCTACATTTATGTCTAACCTTCTCTGTAACGAGTCCCTGTAGTATTTGCCAGCGGCGGTTCATGGCCCCCAGACGCTCAGCAAAATCTGTTTTGTCACTCCGTTTCCCCTCTACATCCTGACTGCTGATTTGCAGAACTGACTGATTCACAAAGTCCACCGTCAGCTGCTTACAGGACAGGTCAATCTGAAAACCCTATTGAGAGGAGTAATTAGGCAAAAGAGACATTTGGTAACTTAAATACATGGTACAATAATTATTTTAAAAGTTGAAGAATTGTTTTGCTACCTTGTACTTCTGAAGGTACATTTGCACAGCTTCAGATCTCACTACCCCCATGATCTTCATCTGATCCTCTTCGATGATGTTCTCCATGAGGGTTATCCAGCTCATTAACTCAGTTATTGCATGACGGGATGGCAGCTTCTCCATCTGCAGCTGTTGATGACAACAGAAGCGCTACGTTTAGCCTGTTCATTATCTGCATACCCTTCCTTAACTGAAAATAGACCATGCAATCAGTCCTATTCATCATACCTGGTGTAATTTCTCCTGGACCACAGGGATACGAGTGAGAAGATCAGCCCATTGTGTGTCTACCTGGGCCAAGTTTGCCCTGAGAGCTGCCGTGTCCACTTTCTTCAACCGCAGAAGCTGATTCCCCTGGCTCTGAACTGAAGCTCGCAAAGAAGACTTGGCGTCTACCTCTTTGGAGAACTCCTGCAAATATAGAGCCGATGTATAGAGTGTTTCTATAAGATCTCAAGGGAGACCTAAGGCTATTTTAGCTGAATATTTAATAGCTGTTTTTACCAGAAAGGCATGAAGATGGTCTCTGACGGTCTCAAGCTCTTGAGGTACTGTAACAGACTGGGTGCTCCAGAACTCCAGGCGGTCTAGTGCCGAACTCAGCCATTGGCTAAGCTCAGCTGACTCGCTCTGATACCTAACAAACATGAAGAGATCACGTAATGTCAATAAAAACATAGATACATGGACACAAACATACTCAAGTGTTTCTTCTAATTTCTTTTCATTTTTAAGGAATCAGATTGGATCTCAGACCTTATCCAGTGTTTGAGGGTGGAGTCAAGTCGGTGCAGTTCTTTATTGATCTTGGTGGTGGTGCTGAGCCAGTGGTCCCCCAGCTGAGTGAGCTGAGTCTCCAGCTCTGAGCAGGACACATGTAAAAGCAGCCTCTTTCCATCCTCCAACAGCTTATATAACTGCTGCTGCCGCTCAGAGAGACTGGCCTTTAAACGCTAAAGAGAGAGTGCGAGACAGATTGTAGATTTTCTAGCATTTCTTATACGTTAAGAAGCAATTAAAAATGTTTTGGTAAATTTTAAAGTAAATAGAAAGAAGAATCATACTTCTTTCAAAAACCTTACCAATGCCAATTCTCTCAAAATAATGTAATTATAATATTTTAAGCTATAATGTATGAGTTTAATTTTCCTTCCTTAAATTTCAATTGACATTACAACTATGTTTCCTGTTTGCTAATTTCTTTTAACTTTAAATTCCATGCAATACAGATAAAGTATGTTATGTTTGTAATGTAAAATCATGGTTGATTTTGTTTGAACATTATGGTGTAAGAATGTCTGATCCAGTGTATTGTTTGTGTGATGGAGCTGTACCTGATACAAAGCAATTCTATCGCTTAATCTGTCTTCCGTCTCCTCCACCAGGCCTACACTGGGGATGTTGCTCTCCACTGCCTCCAGCTGTCTGTACAGGGCCTGATAGTCACCCACCAACCTGCTCCACCACTGATGCCAAAAACCACAACAGTTATTCCCTTCATATGCACTGTACTCTGTGGATATTATTTGCATCTTGAATGCAAATTTAAAAACACAAATCCACACACACCTCCAGGATGCCCTCCAGCTCCACTCCTCGTTTATGAGCCTGTTTAAGTACAGCCTGGGCCTGAGCCACAGTCTCTTCCAAGCTCTGGACCTCCCGCTGCACCACCAACCCACTGACCTGCCTGAAGAAGGCCTGTGTCAGAACAATATGCGTCTCTAGCCCCTGGAAAAACTCCTGCAGGAAGAGACAAGAGAACATGAGTCCATGATCAACAAAATGGTACAAAACATATAATCAGTCATTTTATAAAGTTGGTGTTATTGATGAAATGGACAATAAATTTTTTTGAGAGAAAGACCAGGCTCCAATATTTAGTTTTTTTTTTCCTTAAAAGGAAGACTGTATATTTTATATGTGTGTGTTTGTGGATTGAGGTATAATTTTCTTTAATGTTTCTTATGCTCACTAAAGCTCCATTTATTTGATGAAAAAACATTTATAATAGTAATGTAGTAAAATGTGTACATGTAGTAAATGACACATTTGTATTAAGCAGACCACAAGAACAAAACTTCTGCTGTACCTTGTGTTTATCTAGGAGAATCTGAACCTCAATCACTGATCCCACTTTCATCTTCTGATCAGCAGCCATTTTGTCCTGAGCGGTGTCCAGTAGATCTACCAGGTCTTGTAAAGCTCTCTCATACTGAGCCTTCAGAACCAAACTCTGGTTCAGCCCACTCCGCTTGGAGCCCACCATCTCCACCAGCTCTTCATAAGCATCCTGGACAGCAAAACACAAGGTCAAGTGTAAAGTTAAATGAAAGACATGAAATCTGTAACTATAATTGTTGTTATGAAACCAAACCGCAGGGGAGAGATGTACGTACCTGCAGTTTTAGCATCTCTTGGGTGCAGAGCTGGTTGGGCTGCAGAGTTTCTCCTCTGCTCCTCATCTCAGAAACTTTCTGTTCAAATTCTCTCAAACTGTCCTCCGCTTCTGCTAGAATCTGTTTACATTGAATATTCATAGTAAATCAACTGTTTTGCTTGGGGTCATGCTATTACATTTTTCATTTTGAATGTTTGTCTGACCTCCATCTGTTTAGAAGCAGGCCGATCCACAGCCGCGTTCATTTTCTGCAAAAGCTGGTACTTTGAGTCACTGAGCGCAGTAAGCAACAGCCTCAACTCAGCCTAAGTTATACACAAAGAGGAAAATGCATATGTGAGAGAAACAGCGAGAGAGAGAAAAAATATTTATATAGACTGACAAAAAAAACACCATATACCTGGAACACAGTGAGTTCCTGGAGCTTGTCTTTCATTGTGTCACATCTCTGTTCCAGCACTGTGTCCAGCAGCTTCAGTCTTTCCTTCAAACCATCTAACACTTCCTCAACAAAAACACTTTCTCCGCTTTCTCCATCCCATAGCTGCTCTGTACCTCTGAGCACATCCTGACATTTACACACCTCCTCATTGACATTCTTTATCTCCTTATTCAAACTCTAAAGAGAGCAGCAAAAAGACAGTCAAAGAGTGTCAATATTTCTTATAACAGAATTAGTTAAAGACTCTAGTAAAATGTCTGACCTCTAGGTGACCCAAGTGAGTCTCTGAGTCATCAGATAGTAAAATTGGGCCAGATACAAGCTCATTTTCACTACTGTCCAGCCAGGAGGAAGCTGAAGAAACCGCCTCATAGAGAGCTCTTTTCAGAGTATGAGCACGCTTACTGTCAGCGCCACTTGTCTGTGGGAGGACATAAATAAATGACTATGTGCAAAAATATCCTTACTAGTTATAGTCATACAAAATGCTGGTGCAGTTTAACATCCTGTTCTTAAAAAAATATGTAAATACAAATATTCAGTGGCGGTACCTGAGGCAAGTCGTCCAAATCTTGGCTGAAGCCTTCAAACAGACTTCGGGGAGACAGGATATCCTGACTCAATTGCTCTCCTCTGAAGACTCCACAGGGGCTGGATACGGGCTGGTATAGCTAAGAGATATATAATCATTATAATCTTGCTCTGGCATACTGCTCTAGCTCAAACTCTCAGGGATAATGTTTTTTAAATAAAGAGTTGTTGTAAGCTTAATTGTTACGTTTATAACCTACATTTTGCTTTTTACTTCTAGCGATTGTATTTAGATTTCAAAAGATTATCAAAACATGTAAGAATCCGAAACTTTTGTTGGTCACAGAGCTCGTTTCCTGCAACAATCCAAAAGCCAAATCTCTTTAGGTTCAAGGGAACCTTACTTCAGGTTTTGCCTACAAAAAAAAATCACTGCAGGTCTAGTAGGGGAGGGAACTGTTAAGATATAACAGACCTTTCTAAATCCTCTAACATTGAAAAACAAGGCTAAGTTAGAGTGTTGTAATTGATTATGTACCGTGTTACATGGCATCTGCTCTATTGTGTTTAGTGACAGCTGCAGTTTGTTGTTGAGGTCTTTGCTCAGGTTCTCCCATCTGACTCTCATCTGATCATTAGTGCTCACGCTCTCAGGCCACTGACCAGCATCCCCTTCAGAAAGTTCAGTAGGACACCTACATAATGAAGAAAAAAGCTCATTATGAAACGGTGCTGTACACCCTTATCCTTGCCTTTCATAAATTACAAACAGCTTAAAAGCTACCTTTCTCCATTAGGTGTTGTTCGCTGCGAGAGAATCTCCTCTCCTCTAGATGCTACAGATCGCAGTAACTTCTTCTGTTCCCCAAGCTGCTCCTCTAATTCCTGCATTACATGTAAGAACTTATTCTGTGAGGTAGAAGCTACCGAGAATATTTTCAGCATAACAAAATATTTTTTGATTTTAAGATATAGTGTTTCCAGACTGTGTCAGTATCCGCATATATTATTCTAGTTAAGCTGACTATTATAATAACATGTTATTGCTCAAGAGCAGATGTGTGATTGTCTACCCTCTGTCTTTGCACTGTGTCTTGATGCTGTTGGTTGCGTGTGGATCGCGCCTGACTGAGCCAATCCATCATATTGGGACTTTGAGAGAGAGACGAGTCTGATTCAATGTCATCCTGCTCCTGAAGTGAGCCCTAATAAACAGACAGAAGAGATAGAAAGTTACAGATATTCATGCTTAACAAAGGTGCTGTGGTAATTATTTTTCTTTCTTTATTTTTTTTAAATATGTGAAAGGTTAAAAAAATAATTAAATCTACAAATGATAAAATTCTGCTCATTATTACTGAACAAAGATATTACACCAGTACAAGTTTCTGTTTAGTGAAATTAATTTATAGAATTTAAAAAAGGAACCCAGCTAGCTATAGGTACACCATTTTTCTTGGAGACATACACGCACACTAATTTAAACATCTTTTCAGTTAGTAGAGGTTAAAGGTCAGTCATGATCAGCTTGCATCAGGCTTTTACATGTCACCAACATGTCTCATTCAAAAGAGCTGAGCAAAAATTCCAGACTTGCCCCACAATTTGTAAAAGGCCTTTGTTTCAGATAGATGCAATGGAACATCTTTCACAACAATGAACAGCGCTTGGCATTCTTCTGTCCTGCTGTCCACAAAGCAGCCATTGAGGCAAGGATGTGCTTTCTAGTGTTTTTGGTGGTGTGTGCTGACGTCAGTGACCCCCATCTGTTCTTATACTAAGTATTCAGACCTTTGGCATTTTCTGTCATTTTACAAATTATAGTTCCTGGATGTCGAAAAGTTAAAGTGGTCTTCCTCACCTGGATGTGGGTCTGTTTGTCTTGAAGGATTCGCTGTAACTCCAGCAGGCTGGATTTAAGGCTGTACAGTTTGTGGGAGAGCTGCTCAGCATCACCCCGTGTGCCGGCCTTCCCCTCCATCAGCAAACTCTCACTGTGCACGGACAGCTCGGACAGACACAGCACCTTCTGCTCTATCTCCAATAACATGTTCTAGACCAGGAACAAAAGATCAGAAGACTAAATTGCTTTGCTCAGATGTGATTTAGCAGTGTGAAGAAATTAGACACTTTAAATTACATTTATTAAACATTGATTCCATTGAATGAACATAATCAGGACTTGGGATTGGTTAACCTACTTCAAGTTGATTTCAGAAACATGTGAAACATTCTTTTCTCGTCTTAAGGAACAAAGCTCTTTTAAGTGCTATCATCGTAAATACAAAGAAAAAAACCTTCATATGGGTTTACCATTGAGATAAAGTTGTGTTTAAAAAGCTAAATTCACTGGAACTAAAAAGATTTGTTTGCTTTCAGATATTTAGAGACCCGTAAAGATACAACAGAAGGTAATGTATTCGATGTGTGTATGCAGTGACTGATAATCTTCTTAAGCTGCTTAACCTAGTATTTAGACATTAAGATCTTTACCATAATACATGCACACAGAGACGTTAGCATACTACTAAGAAAGAAAATAATAAATACATTTTGTAACATTGCAGGGTAGCTGGAGCTGAATGCTGGTTAATAGTGGAGAGAGCCAGTGGCAGTCATTGAGGAATGCGGAAACAGTATGCTAAAGGTCAGGGCCACCCTGACTGCTCACAAAGAATCCAACTTTCGGGTTAAAGGTTAACTTGATCCCTACAGCCCTTCAATCAAAACACAAAAGACACACGTGTGTACGTCTCTGTGTCTCCTTAAAGAAATGCAGACATGCTCTGTGGGACGTCCTATGACTGCAGGGAAGAAGAAACCCCTTAATCCTAATGACCAACAGAACGGGACAAAACCCTCACAGCTAATCAGATTTACTTGCGGCCCACTCTAATGACTCCAGACATTATCTGCCAGTGGAATCCAAAGAAATGGACTGTTTATACATTACACCACTGAAAATCTATCATGGTTTTAAAAACTTTTGTCATCTGCAACTAACGATTTTCAAAGTGCTCTCAATAAAAATATTTTTCACAACAGTATTTTCACAATTATTTGTTTATTAATAAAGTTGATTCTTTGAAACAGACGTGATTGTATATTTTGTTCTGACATATTTCCCAGGCTTAGTCTCTTACCTGGCAGTCAATCAGCTGCTCCTCCATGTCCATGTCCTGTGGATGTGGCTGGAGAGTGGAGCTCAGTGTGGCACGTGTGCTGAGCAGCCAGTTGTCAAGCTCCTCTGCCTCACTATGATAACGCTGCAATGCTTGTTCCTGCCTCTGTTCTTCTAACTGCTCGCTTAGTCGCTCCTGGAGGACAGAGGATTGCACAAAATCAGGTCTATATCGAGTACAATATGTTACATGTTTAAGTTGAGTCTTCTTGAGTGTAATAATGTCAGTGAAGAAAAATCTTGTAGTATTGCCATTGTTGCAAAATAAGTGTGATAACATAGCACCAGTTTGTTATGTGTTATTCGTCTATTCTTTCTCTTTAATTACGGCTCCTGGGAATTAGTTTAGGCTTGTCTGTCATTTGGTTCATAATCTGCAATTAGTGGTTTTGAGTAGAGAGTAGTATCCTGATGGTTCAACTGAAAGACTACAATAATAACTAGGACTAAGTAATGATTTGAAATTCCCAACATCTGCTAAACAACAGTACATCAAATAATAAAAACAGCATGGCAAAATCTTTTTTTTGCTACTATTTATCAGCCGTCACCATTTATGTGCATGCTGTTTATTCCTTCTCACCTCTAAAAGTTGGCGTTTTCCGGAGGCCTTCATGTGGATGGTGGCCATGCGTTCTCCTAGCACAGTGAGGGTTGACTGCAGGGCCAGCTGGTCTCCAGCATCTGCCTCCAAACTGTCCTCATCCAACTGTAGCTCTTGGGAGAAGCAGGCCTGCAGTGCACTGATCTCATCCTGAAGCATCAAGATCTCATCCATCAAAGCCTGAGGAACAACCATTATTTTAATTCAGGTTAGAAAGTTGATCTGCTGTAGTTGTAACAGTAAAGCTATATTACAGGCTAAATGTCACAGAAAGGAAGATACTTTAAGGTAAGAGATTAGCTTTTAGACACAGTAGGTAATCTAGAGGGTAACTCTGTCCCCTGGCGCGTATCGTTAGTCCAGCTGTAGGCTTGAGTTTTTATGTGATCCAGTTTTAGTGCGGTCATCTTGCTTCATCTGATCCTCTGTCTCTCTCACCTGGTGGGCGGCCATCTGGCTCTCAGGACTCTTGCTTGGCTCTAAGCCTTCATTTAGTGCAGTCTCAATGGACTCCATCTTTGTGGAGACAGATTGCAGGGTCTCCTGATAGTGCTGCTGTCTCTCCAGAGCTTCATATAGGCTCTTCTGCTTCTCACTGATCTGTAAAGTAATATACTGTATGTTAACCAACATAAGAAGTGATTTGGATTTTGTAATGCAAGAAGCATCTATGGATATTTACCACATTCTTCAAAGTCTCCCATGAGCGCTGTAGATCGTCTAGGTTAGCTGAGGCAGCTGACTCCATGGAGGGGTCATAAAGCTCCTGTAGTGGAGCTCTGCTTAAAGGAGCTCGCCCTGAACCCTACAAAAGAGGTTACATTATGAGAGTGTGTGCATGCACACATAAACAGATGTGTGCTGGTCTAGAGACCTTCGTGGGACCCACGGGACCCAATGCACCGAGTGCGGTGCGGGACAAGATTTGATGGGTGAAAGCGGGTGAGGGCGGTAAGGTCCTCATGTTAATGCGGTTTGCAGGAGAATATAATTATTCGCGGGCCTTCCGCAAAATGGAATTATCTTTAAAAATATTACAAAAAAACATTTATCTACTGCTCAAAAGCAACAAGAACGACAAAATAAAGTAAAAACAATTTACAGGCACAAGTTCGGAAACTAGACTATAGACCCACATCGATGAACAATGTCTGAAGAGAATGACACAGATGGAAGCTAAGATGTAAGGCTAATGGACATTCTGAAGCAGTTTATTTTAGCCTATTTCTAATGTAATTATTAGCCTATTTCTATGTTCTGAAAAGCTCCTCGTTCATGTCCATGTTTATCATTCCATTTAATTAAACTCAAATAAAACAAAACATATTTATTTTTTATTTATTTTCATATTCAAAAGGGAAGCAAGTGAAACAAATAATAGAGCAGCGGGAAGAAGCGGTGAAAATAAAACTACTTATATGTTTACCTGCGGGATTTTGCGGGCAGAAGTGGGAAAAACTTCAATACTGCAGGCGGGAGCGGGAGAAAATAATATATATTTTTGCGGGATTGGGCGGGAGCGAGACTGAAAAATCCATCCTGCACAGGTCTCCATGCTGGTCCTCTTAAACTACAGCAAAACAGTAGTGAAACGTATGTGGGTTTCTGCCTGAATGTTTCAGACGTTGCACTCGTGCCCAGTAACACGATTATACCAAATGGTTAACCATGTGTTTGCCAGATGCGTAAAAACAAAGAATCAATGCTAACCAAAACATCTTTGTCACTCCCTCAGGACATGTTCAAATCTGTGTCAACTATGCTCATTACATGTGTAAAATCTGGTCAGGATGAAATCAGAGATATTATTTTAATGCTCCTCAAGAAAATGTCAGCAGACGTTGCATCTCTATTCCAGAGCTTGAGGTCAGAAATATTTATAATTTTTTCCATCTCAAATAAATAGAATCAAAGAAAATGTATCACTATTTGCACAAAAAACATTATGCAACACAACTGTTTTCAACATTGACCATAAGAAAATGTTTCTCAAGAAGCAAATCATCATATTCAAATGATTTCTTAAGGATCATGTGACACTGTGAGACACTGAAGTGTAAACAACTTTTAAATATGTCAGAATATTACTGTTTTAAGGGCAACCCCTGTTGAACAGTGATGTATATATTATATAGTATAATATACACAATATGTATTACTTTATATAAATTTTCTTTCGGACAGATAAAATCTGAAGCATACTATTTCTGAACCACTAGTGGAACAAAGTGACAAAGGTACAAAAACAGTAACTACTAAATGCTCCTATCTACCATTGGTTGGGCAAACTGATACTATAATCCACGCCTAAGACCATTACTTAATTCAGTGCTGCTGGTTGAAAAGCTTACAGAGAAATGTTTAGAAAACATTATCACAGTCCTAGTGTTTTCCCACTTCAAGGAATTCAACCAACAGATGTCTTGCTTACAATTTTATCTACATAACACAACGAGATAGGAGGTATTTAACTTTTCATTCTACATTTCCAGAAGAGAAACTCTCAGACTAACATTTGCACTCAAATTCAGAATGAGCGGTGGATGTATACAAGTGGTTGGTTAATTTTAAATTGAGTTCAATTAGGTTAGAGGCAGATCAAGGTGGGATAAGTTGATTAAATGTGATAAGGTTGACAAGATCTAGCAATGTGTAGGTTAGTGTCACAGGGTACCTGAGAGGTGTCAGCGTTAGGCCCAGGTGAGGGCGATCTGCAGGCAGGAGGAGAGGAAACCTCGCTGTTGGTGCCCTCCTCACCAGACTCCTCTGTGACCGGGGAGAGGAGAGTATGACAACGGCCTGCTGTCATCTGACCATTCAAGGGCAAAAGATGCAGAGGAAGAAAGAGAAAGAAAGATACATAAACAGGAGTACAGCGCCAAACGAAGAAGAAACCAAGAGAAAGAATATTAAGGTGATGGAAAAAGTACACTACTGTTTGGGTGGTCATATTTCTTAAACATATTTTCTCTCATACTCAACAAGGCTGCAATTTATAAAGCAAGAACAGTAATACTGTGAAATATAATTTTTGGGGGAATCCATGATACATTTTACAGGATTATTTGATGATTATTCAAAAGAGCAGAACATATTTAAAACTTTAAGATTATAAACGTCTTTGCTGTCACTTTTGATCAAGATTTCATTCCTTGACCCCAAATTTGCAGTAGCGCATGTTTCCATATTCCTGACAGGAAATCCTGATTCAAGCAGAAAATCTGAATAAGACCCTGCAAAGCAGCACCACAGAACTACAGACAGACCGCATTTTGTTAAGAGTAGCCATGACTAAGCCCTTTGCAGACCTCTCGTCATGATAAAGGAATGAACCCGGTCAGGAAACAGGGCAGAGGACACGCAGACTCACTGTAAAAATACAATAAGAAGCCATACAATACTGAATTGTGTTTGCCTGCATCAACTAAAGTAATCTGAACCATGGAAGCGCTCCACCATGAGGCTAAATTTAGATCTAGATACAATGACTGCTGAACTACTGCAAAGCTACACCCCTTTCCCTGCAAGTCAGTAAGAACTGAGCGACACAGCTGGAGCTGAACTGTTGGCGGTTAATGTGGAATCCGGCCCCGATCATGACTGATGCAATCAAGAGAAACTGTAAAGACAAACTGATGTTGACAAAGTCAAGGACAACTAACACCCTCATCCTGTTTCCTCTTTCATTAAAAAACAACTGCAGGAATACACAATGCAGAGGCACATACAACCCTGTGGGAGAAATAAGAGACCCATGGGATGCTGTCCGACAGTCAAAGAAAAAAGAGCACCCGGCGCACCCCGCCCAGCCCTAACATGTGTAAGTGTAAATCACTCACCATGACAACAGAGGGGTGTGCTGGTGGGTGTTTGGGCATCTCTTCCTCCTCATCCTCCAGCTCCTCTAACCCGTCCGAGAGTCCATCGACCTCGCTGACTGTCAGCAGCATGGTAGCATGTTTGGCTTTCACAGTCAACATCTTACACTTGGAGTTCAAGGCCGAGATCTGCTCCTGGTATCCTTTTATCTTCAGGGCCAGTTCCTGTCACAGTGACACATTACATTATTATTCCACCACGGTTGGTCCACATATATGCGTCCTGGAGTAAGTCCCATAGATGAGGAGTGAAAAAGTAGTTAATGCAGACAGCGGCACCGGCGAGCTGAGCTGAGAAATTCCCCCTCTCTGTCTGTTTGCAGTAGAAAAAACGGCACAGACGAGCAATCGCTCAGTCAGAGGCATTTTGAGCTCGTAGCCAATCAGAGCGCTGTGGGAGAAGGCTGACAAGCCAAGCCTTCAGGCAACAGAGAACGTGATTGGCACAGAGCAGGGCCAACCGGAGAGCATGGGAGGGGACTAGAGAGAGGAAGAACACTACCTCCCCCAAATCGGCCAACTCACACTCATACACACACAAAGACCTCGAGAACAGGAAATGAGCTCAGTGAGAGGGGCTATTCCCCCCACCTCCTGTTTACTCTTTCCCTTCCTTCCCCTTACTTCCTCGCTTTCCACCAATCCCGAAGCTGTTTTTCTGACAAACAAAGGAACTGGGCGCGAGCATGAGAATGAGAGGGGAGGAAGGGGGTTCACATTACAGATTTTGTACGGCCCGTGGAGTCCCCCTCCCGGTGTCTCTCGCTTTAACTGTCATTCTTTTGCAAACACAGAGAGGCCAGTCTCTGGTAATGAGGTCATGTGGGAGAAAGCTGCAGCTGCAGCACTAGGCTCTGCAGAGGAAAATAACCCTGGGTGATAAAGCCACAGCTGCCACCCCAACTGAAGGAAGATCTACTAATAAAACACAAGGACATTACATTGAGTACAGGTTTAAGTTTATTTCTATTTGGTGCGTTTAAACTGGTCCTTGTCTTTAGTGCTGCACAAAATTAAACAAAATGAGAAATGTTACTATTTTAATATTCATGTATTAAACTATCTTGAAGAACGGTGCAGCCCTTTTCACTTTCATGTGTGGGAAATGTAAAGAAACGGGGCAAAAAGGCGTGAGAGAAAGACAGAATTTAATGTCACACAGGACAAAACAAACTGAGGTCAAAGATCGAAGAACCACCTTAACACCCATTGAGAGCATGTTAGGAATTTATGGCTTGATTCATTCCAGCCAAATGTAGGTCGACTAGGTCTATGGTGAGTAATAGCTTAGGCAACACGCCTGTAATGAATTGGTAGATTGACTGACTGATGCACCAAACAGGAATGACATAAACCACTGCTTATTTAAAGAAACAGTATTTAAAATAGAAGATTTAGGCCTTAGGCATCTATATTTGTGAAAATATGAAAGTATGGCAGAAGGATGTCCTTCCTCACCTCATGATGTAGTATCTGTGTCTGAAGCTCCTGTATGTTTCCTGTGGCAACAGGACGGTCTTGAATAACACGGTGTGCTTCTTCAATAAGTCTCTGTAGGTTCTTGACTTCCTGTTCGTATTGCTCATACTGCACCATGGCCTCCTGGGGGAATGTGAAGAGAGATGTTAAATGAGCCATTAAAACCACAAGTGCACAAGTTTTTTAAACTTCTGTTGGATTTTATATTTTCAATTTATAATGTTAGTACCATAAGTTAGCAGTACCTTTACAATAGGGTTAAAAGGACAACTAGTGAAAATGCTTTTATTTTGAACTGGGTTTTTTCCAGCATAAAGGTTTAAGTGAAAGCTTGAATTAAAAAATAAATATCAATGTCTTTGTCTAAGAATATGCTGCGGTCTGTGTGTGGTTACCTGTAATATATTGCACTGTTGAATGGTATTGTGTTGGAGTTGCCTGCTCTCTTGCTGCAGACTCTGTGCAGTAACACACAGCGGTAATGCTGCAATCACGTCCTCTGGCAGCCGGAGGGCACTCTGACACATCTGCATAGCCTGAACCTGCTGCTTTAAACCCTCCATCTCTGACAAGAGCAGCTGAGCAACAAATATTCAACATTACTTTGATGTTATCAGTGATAAAAACATTAGATGTAAATTTCTAGTGAGTACACATACAAATATTTTGTTATAATTTTTATCATTTCTAATCAGTAATTTGGTCTTGACAAATATAGAAAAATTCTTAAAGCAATGTACTTTCAGCAAAACTATCTAACAATAGATTTGTTTTCAATCTGATTTTAAGATATTTATCACTCCTTTTTATACCCACAAACAAATATTTTATTTCTTACATTTATGATTATATTTATATTTTTGCAGGCAGCACAAGAAAACAAACTTTATACATTAAATATTTTTTAATAATATCGTTAAATATTTTTATTGGCAAAAAGAATAACTGCAAAAACTACTAAATAAAATAAAATAAGACCTTTTTTAGTGATTGCATTCGTATCTGATACTTTAAGATAAATGAGATAAATCGGGGAAAAAAAGAGTTCCCCCGAATAATATTAAGAGTGATGAGAGATGGGTGTACCTGTCTTTGAGCCAGCTGTTCTCTGAGACTGAGACGTGCCAGATCAGGGGAGGCCAGAGTCTCCTGGACTCTCTCTATGGACTGATGGAGGCTCTTCACATCACTCTCCAGTCTCCCCAAGTCCTAAACAGACAATAAGATCATTATATTCATCCCAAAGTCAATTTGGTTTTAGATAGACAAATACCTGTATATTGTATTAAATATTACAGTATTTAGCAAGAATTACATGCTTTCATAGCGTGTAACTTTAAGCAGCATCAAACTCGATTGCCCAGGTATATCAACCAGAAAAAGGGAAGAAAGGTGAATGATAAAAGAGTCTGATGCTAAACAGGCTATTGATATAATCAGCATTAGGCAGTATAAACACATGGGTGATTAACAGAAGTGTTAGCACCCCCTTGTGCCACTTCGACATAACTAAAGTAAGCTTTAGTTATCAAAAAAACCTATTTCAGTCAACAGCACCACTAATACAACAGCAGGTTAAATCATGCGTGGACCCAGAACCTGGGGAGTTACTGAGATCACAACCCTCCTAAATCACCACAGGGCTCCTGAACAAGACACTCTTTCACTTCATAATGATTTACTTCAGAGGACGTCTGCTAAATGACAAGACTTAAGCCCACAGAATACAAACGGCTCAAGAGGACCTAAAACTGTATTGCTCAAAAAGCTGACATGCTCAACTATATAGGAAACTGGTTTCATGGGACAACAGTTAATCATTTATTATACTATTATTATAGATCACTACTATTACTATAGACTGTCATGTAATAAGTAAAATGCATAAATCATCTTGGAAAATCTCTATACCATTACGAGTGAGTCGTGTAATTAGTCATTTAAACATTTGCTGAACCATTTAAATTTTAAAATGAAAAGTTATAAATCTGCTCTCTAATAAAACAAAACGGAACCCCATAACTAATCCAATTTCTTCATGGCACGATGCCAGTTATATAGTTATGGCATATATTAAGACAGACAATTTATGAGCACTAATTCAAGCACACAAACTTTATTCACATTACTGCTTGCATTGTTTAAGATTAAACTATAAAACAATATTAAGTTAAAGCAGTGTTATGAACATATAGGAATCTAATGAACAATTATGTCTAGCAAAGAATATACAGAACAAAAAGGATTACATTGCTAATCTAACTGGCCACTAGATGGCAATGTCTTTCTATGGTACAGCATACTTGAAGCCTGAACCAGACTGAGGCAGTGATGGTGCAGCGATATGAAAATAAAATGGATTTGTAAAAATCATCATAAAGGCGTTTATAAAACTGAAAATGAGAAACTGACCCTTTATGCATAATTCTATTCAGCATAAAACATCACAGAAAAATATTAACTAGAGGCACAAAGAACATGAGAATACTGCAATACTCTTATTTGTTTAATCATTATATTACTTTTAAGCAATCTGACATGCAGCTAAATATTACCTTGGCTGCATCTTGTAGCATCAGGAGTCTTGTTTTGGCTCCCTGCTGCAGCTCTTCAGCATGTCTGCTCAGCTCTGCCACCTGCTGGTGGAGAGCATCTGTCTGGACCACCTCCCCCAGCAGTCCTACTCTCTCCACCAGACCCTCAAACTCTCCTTGCAGATCTTGCCACTCTTGCAATAAGGCCTGATTGAGATGCATCACAAAATAACATTAACATTTCTACCCCAACAGCTACAAAAAGTTCTGTAAAATTGTGGTCTGATTCTGCTTAAGCGAGTGTCACAACCTGATGGGTTCTGATCTGCTCCTGCATCTGAGAGGCTGGACTCCACATGATGTTGGATGAAACCACAGTCTCTGCTTTTTCTGTCCAGTTGAGAGTTAACGTCAGCAATTCATTAAATTCTTCAAAGTTCTTTTCTGCCTAAAATAGAGAAAAAGACACATTTGATGAATGCATTTATTTATTTAATTTTTTTAAATTTGAAGATGAAGAACTGCAAAAATAATCATTGGTTTCAACTAGGTTTCTCTAATGCTGACCTTCTGAAGGCTTGTGGTCCTTCCCTCCGCCAGCCTTCTGGTCTGTGCATGAAGCTCGGTCAGTTTACTTAGACTGGAGCCCAGCTGTTTAGCTAAGAGAGGATTTTGTTCACCAAACTCCTGCACTGCCACATCTAGCTCAGACAGAGCACGGCCACACTCCTCTAGCTCCTCAAATAGACTCTGGATTAATAGAGAAAAAAAAAAACTGAAAAACATGGCAGAGAAAAATATGTTTAAAGTAAAAATGCAATGTTGAAAGTGTTCTAAGAAATTAAATTGAAATAAAATGCTATTTAAATATTAGCGTAGATGAAAAAATAAACGTTTACAAATTAGAAATGTTCACTTGGCAATAATTTATATAAATAAGTTACAGTAAAATGGCTAATTAAAATAAAATAACGTGGGGTTGGTGGAGGGAGCGAGACATGATGTCCCAGATGTGCTTAATTAGATTCAGGTCTGGAGGAACGGTCGGGCCAGTCCATAGTATCAATGCCTTCATCTTGCAGGAACTGCTGGCACACTTCAGCCACATGAAATCTAGCATTATCTTGCATTAGGAGGAACCCAGGGCCAAACACACCAGCATATGGTCTCAACAAGGGGTCTGAGGATCTCATCTCGGTACCTAATGGCAGTCAGGCTACTTCTGGTGAGCCCATGGAGGGCTGTGAAGAACATTCTCCATGAAGTCTCTAGACTCAGTCACATGTGCTCAGTGTAAACCTGCTTTCACCTGTGAAGAGCACAGGGCACCAGTGGCGAATCTTGGTGTTCTCGGTCCTGCACGGTGTTGGGCTGTAAGCACAACCCCCACCAGTGGATGTCGGACCATTTTTAAAGTATTCGCGTCACAGATCTTTTCACACTGCATGACTATCTGGGGTATCATTCAGTCGCTGCTGTGTTCACACTGCATGATAGATCAGCGACAGGGGGTTTTCACACACTGCCGCAGATGTTGCTCTCTCATTGGCTGTAGGTAATCGCTAATGTTATTTTCAGTCATAACACATTTCACACGGCATGATTTTGAATCGCAGGCAGGTCCAGATGTTTAGCATGCCAAATATCTCACGGGTGTCGCGACTCGTTGGCGATTCTCTCAGATTGCGTCTTTGGTAATTCACACTTTGTGACTGTCACTCACATGAATGAGCACTGATTTGCCTGTGATTTCGGGCATTTGTCTGTGATTTCTCAAAACCTGACGGCAAGTCAAAATCATGCCATGTGAAATGTGTTATGACTGAAAATAACATTGGTGATTACTTACAGCCAATGAGAGAGCAACATCCAGGGCAGCGGGATTTTGGGGGAGGAGTTACGAAGGTATAGATGGTGAACATCCTCCTCTATAATCTTCTTTTCATTGCAAATGAGCACACATGCAATTTGTATGGCAAGCTTTTTTTTCATACAATCATTTTTATTAATAATCCCAGTCTCACGTGAGAGCTCCGGTCTAGCACACGTGACCTTGCGCTGTTTCCATGTCACTTCTTGCGTGTGTTTGGCAGTGAGACAAAGTTGTCAGCGATCCTTCCTGTTGTAAAGTCATGCAGTGTGAAACCCCGTCGCCAATCTGTCATGCAGTGTGAACACCGCAGTGACTGAATGATACCCCAGATAGTCACAAAGTGTGAAAAGATCTGTGACGCGACTACTTTAAAAATCGTGGAGTCTGAACTTAGCATAAGTGTTCCCTTTATTTTTTGAGCAGTATATATATATATATAACAACAAAATTATTTTTAATTTTTTAAACATAAAAATAGAAAAAAATGATAATAGCATCAGAACACTAAAATAACACTGCCTTGTTATGAATTCCACTCATCATAACATATTTAGAAATTATGCTGCACAGAAGTCGAAGCACACTTCTGTCATCATTTACATTGTGCACTTCAGTAATCAGTGCAGAGTCTGCATCACAGCTTCCAAAGAACGTGCTGTATTCATACCTCTGTCTCCTCTTTAGCCTCCTCAACATCCACAGCCTTCTGCTTGAGTTTCAAAGAGATAAGTTTGACTTTCTTTGAGATATCCTGAAGTCTGGATTTAAAGTCTTCTTTAATATCTCTGCTATGTTGGACCTCTTTTTCCCGTGTCTGCACCTGAGCACAGGAGAAATTAAAAAGGAATTAAATAAGAGACATTACATACATTTTTAGCTGTCAAAATCAATATCATTGACTGGTTTTGTTTTTCTTTCAAACCAAATCAGACTGGTCTATTTGGCTGAATTCACACCACAATGCTTACTACCCAGATCTTACATGCTGAAACAAATACAATTTTAATGTTCAATGTTTACATCAATTCCTAGCAATTCCTGACATTCCTAGTATGCATGAAGGTACCTGATCTTCTGCAGAACCCAGAGCCAGTGTAACCTCTGCCAACTGGGTGCTGATCTCTGAAGGAAGGGTGGCATTGAGGTCCTGGTATTTCATCTGCTGACGATCTGCAATCTGCTCAAGGTTCTGGCGGTGAGACTGCATGCCTCCATGAGCCGTCTACCAGAAACCACAAAAACATACCATACTTATCATGAGCAAAGTAAACTGGGTTGTACATGTAGGATGTTAGAATGCAAGTTCTAGCTGCATCCTCTCCACTGTATAAGGTGGTTTTCACAGTACCTCCAGGTCAGTCAGCAGGTTATCCAAGTCTGCTGTGGGGCTCAGAAGAAGCCCCTGGGTGTCCTGAATCCAGCCTTTCAGCAAGCCCAATTCCCGCACCACTTCCTCTCTCTCCCGCAGCTCCACCTGCACCTGCTGTCTGCTAGCACACACCTGCTGCAACAGACTGAGGGACAAATAGGACACAAAAATATGCATTATCTAAATGATTGAAGATATAAAAGCAAACGACAGTAGATTTGGAAATGTTTCAAGAAATCATTTCATGACATTCGGTTCAGTTAAATTTTCTTTGACATCTGCATATTTTGCAAATGTTTTTATTTTAAGTATTAATTAAAAATTCTTGAAACTATAGAAGTTGTCTCTATAATTTTATACCTGCAAAATGTATAGATAGTAAAGTAAAGATAGAATGACAGAGGAAGAGACAAACAGATTGATAGATATTCATACTTGTCATATTTCTCCTGTATGCTCTGAATTTCCAGCAGACATGGATTGTCTTGGTTGTGTTTACAGTCAGTGCTGGATGCAGAGGCATGAGGATGGAGGAACAGGTTGAGCACATGGTGTCTGAGGAGAGTCAGGGCGCTGCTCTCTCTCTCCACCTCTCGATTGAAGGAATCGTGGTACTCCAGAAGGCTCTGTAGGGCTGCCATACTAGAGGCTTTTTCTACCATGTTGTCAGGAACACGACTGTGCAGGTTCTCACAGACAGCCCGCATTTTCTCTAGCTAATCACAGAGAAATGTGGAAAAGGTTACTCCAGCAGTTGATATGTGCTAAAACACTGCCATGCTATAACATTTATTTTCTTGTAATAATAATAACAATAATAAATAAATTAAATGTTTTTGTTCTCTATATTTTTGTAATATTCAAATGTTCAGTTGCCATATCTGTGATGATACAACTTTTGAACATTCATTCAGATTCATGTCGAGTTTTAGATTTAATAAAAAGATATAAAAAATGTATGCACTGTAATTTACTCCTAATTTGTCATTCGGTGAATGAAAGAAGGTTTGGACAGTAACTGTGGTCACAAAGCAGTAATGAATTATTGATGAAACAGATGAAAGAAGCAAAACACTCTTCTCTCGCTACATAGAGCTTTGCAAGCATCTGACTCATTCTTACTGAGTGATGTCATATCCTCAGCTGAACAATGAAACAGGCTTAGGTCACGAAGAAATTACACAGAATTAGTGTGATCTACCAAAAATAAATAAGAAACAAATACTGCTAACATGTGATGATATAACTTCCTCTTTTGTACATTAAAATAATCACATTTTATATATATATATATATATATATATAGTACATATAATGTCACACAACATATCCCTTCATCAGTGATGTAATTTCCTGTGATTGCAGCAGAGATTTATGGGAGTGAGTGGTGAGTTGGCAACTTCGGTGTTGGGTTATTTTTGTATGGACTGTCATTGCCAAGCATTACATCATTCTCAGGCCATTGGCGGCAACTGATGCTCTTGTGTGATTGCAGAAACACAGCCGAGATTTATTAAGGTCTTCACTGCTTACAGAATACTGTTTTTCTTTTCTTTTGGTCTGTTTATTTACTTAAAAATATGGTATTTAGGCATCTAACAATCCTTTTATGTCATTTTATCTGTTTATCAATCAAGAACTATTTTGAATGGCATTTGTTTGATTACATTATCTGAAATGGAGAATTATATACCAGTATCTTGTAGTGATCATATTAGACTATCTTGAGAATATGGTATCTGTCCCTGGTAAGTTTCCCTACCTTCTCCCTGGTGCATCTCCAGTTACGTGCAGAGTCCTGGAGAGCTTTCATCTGAGCTCGAGCAATGCTGAGCAAACGAGTCCACCGATGGCTCAGTGAACAGACTGAACGAGAAGTAGTGTCTTTTATGGCAGGCTGATCAAACTGTGCTGCTTTTTCTTTCAGGCCAATCAGTGCATTTCCAAGACCCTGAACTTGTGTCTCAGTGTTCTGTAGAAAAAATGTAACCAATAGGAAATATTCAGAAAAGCTGCTATATATCAATGTATAAGGAGTTTGAAAAGCAATGCTTAGTCACAGACCTGGTATAAACAAAGCTTGTCTTCAGCTTCTTGTTCAGATTTTGCTCTGGCCGTTGTGAACTCTGTCATTTTTTTCTCGACTTCATTCATCTGCCTGATAACTTCATCTGTTTCATCTTGAAAGGATCTCCACTGAGTCATGCTTCTAACAGAGAAATAAACAAGTGCTTGCAACAATTGTAAAGAGAATATAGATATCAATATCTGTTAATCATATTGTTAACATAAATAAGTCAATGAATAATGTCATTGTAACCTCATTAGCATTACCGTTGCAAGTCGTCTTGACGTTGTTTTAGCTGATCAAAGACCTCTGTGACCTTGTGATAAGAACCCTCACAATGTTGCTGGATTTGCGTCATTACAGTAGAGCTCAAAAAGCCACCCATTTCAGGTACTAGACATTGTATTTCTTGCATCATACACTTGACAGCTTGTTCCTGGCCTGTTATATTTTTTAAGTCTTTTAGGCAGTCTGAAATTTTCTCCAGGTCTACCTCTTGCTCGAGTACAGCACCAGCGTCATCAAAACACTGCTGGACGGATTGCAAGGAATGGTGATATCTTTGGAGCAGAGACATAATAGTCTGCAAGGCAACCTGAAGAGAGACATTACAGTTTAAAGAAATATTAATCCCAATTTCAGTATTTAATTATTCAGTCAGAAAACATGTGCAAAAAAGGGATTAATAATATCTTACCTGTTTGGTGTTTACAGCTTGTTGAATATCATCCTTGAGCTCTGGAATATTCATTAAAGTTGTTTCAAGGAGTTTTGGAAATGGCTTGTGGTCGTTGACATACTTCTGTTTCTCTTCATTTGTCATATATTCTAATAATCTAAACCTAGATTTCATTTGTTCTTGAAGTGCTGACAGTGATCTGACCTCCTCTTCCACAAGTTCAATTTTTGCTTCTTCAAACATTAATGGACACCTTGATTGATCCCTAAGACTCTTGAGCCAGTCTATTGATACTTTTATATCAGTTTGAAATTCCTTATTTGCACTAAATCCTCTCTCACATTCTTCTAGGTGTGCATTAATCTTTTGCTTTAAAGTAAGAAGTTGTTGTTCCCTGAAGATAACCTGAGTCTTGAGGGCCTTTGAGTCAAAGTGCTGCTTGAGGTCATCATTCTGTGCTTTCAGACCCTCTGGATAGGAACTAACCTCTTCAAGACATTTTGATAGGTTGTGCAGAGTAGATATGGTCTCCATGCCATCTGCCCCCTCTTCACCTTTAGAGTTAAATTTGTCAAGCTGTTCCTTGATTGTAGTAATGCTACAGTCCATTTTCTCAACAACTGCTCGATGGTCATTTAATATTTTTAATGTTTTCCTTAAACCTTTCATCTTACACTCAATCTGCTGGTTAAGACTGCTGTGGAGATGAACTAGCTGGTCAATTACTTCAGGAGCATATGGCTGACCCATGATAAGGAAATCCTGAGTTTTACCCCTAAGATCTTTCATTCCCTGAAAGAGATTTGCAAGACCTTTCATGAGATCTTCATAACTGCTGTGCAATCTTTCTCCCTCTTCTACACTTTGGTTGGCTGACTTCATCTCTAAAACATCACACTTCTCCTGAAGTTCCTTCAAAGCTTTACGTGTGGCATCAATGAGGGACTCAAACTCCCTGCGCTCCAAAAGCACTTGTTGGATCCTGTCGCGTTTCTCTCTGATCAACAACAGCATGTCATTATATTGTTGAGGAAGGCCGTTAAGTTTCTCATCTAGGTAGCAGTGGTCAACCTCATTTAAGGTGGGAAGAATCTCCTGTCCTGCCCTTTGGACGATGAGCAAAAGGTTTTCATACTCTGAAGCATGATCAAGAAGTTGTTGGTATTCGGTCAACTGGTTCTGAAGCTCCTCATCATTTCCACTCAGGTCAATAATTGGAAATGTAGCTACCTCTGCTTGTTTTAGCCATTCGCAGATCCTGTCAAGGTCCACTTTAAAGTATTTTCGAATGACTAGTGCTTTCTCCAGATGCTGCAAATGCTCTGTACTCTTCTGCAAGGAAGCCTCGAAGGTAACTTGCAACTCCTCCAGCTTCTGAAGGGTCTCCTTCTTCTCCTCGGCTGTTGCATCCTTCACTAATTCTCGACCTTGTACCCAAAGAGATGTGAGCTCCACCTGATATGCTCTTAGGCTGCTGGTAAAATTCTTACAAGTTGACACCTGCTTGTGGACTACATTTGGTAGGAGCGCAACATGATCATCTGCAAGAGCCCTTTGCTCTTGTTTCCTAATCCATTCAGTTGCTCTATCGAGGGCTTGTAGGAATTGCGTTCGTTCAGTAAATACTTTGCTTAGGCTTTTACGATACTGAGCTGCCTTAATTTCAAGTGATTCTACTTCTGCCTGTGCTTCCTGGACCAAAATCTGCAGTTTCTTTCTTTCATTGAGACCTAGACGAGAGGAAAGACTATTGGCATCTGTCACGGCCTCTGCAAGAAGCTTTTGTTTGGTTTCCAACTCTGCACAAAAGCTCAAGTGATCAAACAAAAAGCTTTGGGCCAAATCTGGAGGGGGGCTGGTCTTGAGAACCTCAGACAGGGATGGCTGCTGCAACTCAGCCCACTCCTGAGCTTCCCGCAAATGGTCCTCAATTTGACTGAGTTCTTCCAGTGTTTGCGCTGAATCTTGTATTTTCTGCTGAACAAGTGATTCCACCTGGGTCCAACGTTGCTCCAGGTAACCCACCTGCTCCTTAACCAGGTCTCTATCTTCTAAGCTCAGACGTGGCAGGATCCCGTGCCTATTATTTCTTAGGTCATCGAGCACACATCTCTGGTCCTGCAGGTCTGTGGATAACTTCTTTAAGGCATCCAGACACTCAGCTGTGCTCTCAATATCTCCCCTATAAAAGATTTAGTGCTTTTGTGAACAAAGTGAAGAATGACTGACAATAATGTCTTTTGAACAACATATGGCAACTATCAAACATAAATATGGTGTGCAAAATGTGAAAGGAAATGTGGCATGCCTGGCCAATTGATCCCATTTCTTGGACAGCTGGTCAAACAGCTCCTCCACCATGCAAATGCAGTCGTGATAGTCCCCGCTCCTCTGTAGATCCTCTTCTTTCTGTTCCAGCAGCTGTGCAGCCTGTCTGCCCAGATCCAGCCAAGCACAGCGCAGCCGCCCAACTTCCATAAGCTCAGGGGACTCCTGACCAGCCGTTAGCCTATTGATGCTCTCTCTCAGCTGGGTCAGATCAACCTGCCTGGCTCGCATCTCCTGGATAAAATCCTTTGTGGCATGAAATATGGGGTGTTATTAATAAATGCTGCCTGTCTTTATTTGATATCCTGCCAAATGGACAGATCTGGATGACATCCTCTGTCAATGGCAGAGAGTGAGCTTTGAGGTAATTGGGGTTTTCATTCAATCTATTGTTGACAACTCTCAGCGCATCCAGAGATGGTAATATGTGCTATTTTTCACACACAATGAAATGGTCTGCCTGGACGCTGTTATTACAGGCACTGACAAATCAATTCACACATCCATAATTACACCCAGACGAGTAATCTGGGGAGAAATCTTTATTAATGAATGAAGCTTCCTGCCAGGAAATGTAAGAGAGGGCAAAACTCACCAGAGCTTTCAGCAATACATAATAGACTGCATCTGATTAACTGATATACTGTACAGATACTGTACAAAACATGCGTAGGGTATAATGTAATATAAAATTTGCTGTAGTGTTTTTCAAAAATCTCATATAACTAATGCTTCATAAAAATGGGTAATCATTTTTGCTGTTTTCTAATGGCTGTCATCTGGACACAAAGCTGTCGCTTACCTGAGCCTGGTCCAGCTGGTTCTGAGCAACCTTTGGCTCGAGTTCAGCTGGCCTCCTTAACATGCTCTGGAGGAGTTGTTCAGCCTCAAGAAGACGACACTCAAGGTTGGAACGCAAGTCTTTGATCTCTCTCCAGTGATCTGCTAGTTCTTGAGATTCCAGCATTCTCTCCTCGATCTGCAGTGGAAAGCATTTCAAAACATTTTCCAATCAAAACATATAGGTTGTGTAATGCATTTTCATATTTTTAAATTTAAAGATTGGGTATGGGACAATTCTAAATCAATACCCGACACAAACATTTTTTGAAAAAAGACATTGTAAGAATATTTACAGGTTTTATAGGAGTTAAAAAAAATTTTATGTTAAATTAAAACTAAACCCTGAAACGGGATGTTAGAGAATTCTAATGTATCCTTATAATTCTATTTATCACTCACCTGAAGTTTGACCTGCTGTATCCCAGCAGCCGTCTCTCGTACCTTCTCATCAGAAAGATCACAGGTAGAGCAAACCAGCTGCAAATAGGTACTAGCCTGTTCCTGCAGCGTTCGTTCCTGCTTCATCTGACGGGACAGACCCCACCCCAGAAGAATTAATGATGCTCTTGAGCCTGGCTTTGTTCTACCTACTTCATTGTGCCACATTTGTGCACACGCACAAAGCAAGATAAAAAAAGATATACCTGTGCTAGTGCCTCCTGTAGGGAGTGTGGTGCATGTGCAGGAAGCTGTATCTCCTCTTGTACATTTAAAAGCCACGTCTGACACTGTTGCAACGTATCCCGCACACTAACATGTTTCTGCAGTTCCCGATCGAGACTCTGATACACCTGCACAAACAGAAGAATTTAAGTACTTCACAACTTGTAAACTTGTAAAAGTTATTGGCTAAAATTAAAACCATTCTATCTACAGAGGCCATAACCGAGCCAATTCAAAATGTAACATTTAAATTATGCACCCCAAAGGGTATTTTAATTAATCCTTAACTGTATAAAATAGGAATAGCATGACTCTGACATATTTGAGCAGCAAAACAGAAAACGACATGAGTGGGGCATACGGTTAACCATGCTAAATCGGGTCAACATAAAGCAAAGCCCATTTAACAGGTGTTGAATGCTCTGGCATCCCTAATCCCGTGAGCAGAAAAGCTGACGCTGATTGACATTCTTAATTCACAAGCCCTCACGGGGGGCAGGCAACGACAGGCTTGCTTTGGCAAACGCCACGAGTTGGCAGAGCACATGCAGACTGAGGAACTCATTGACCAGACTGCCAGGTGGCGGGATTTACCGGATGGCATTGTTCTGGCGAGGTTGGCACAAGATGTTGGGACAGGGTATAAACTAGCAAACCAGAAGGGAGGGGTTTTATCAATGTCTCGGCTTGTTTTGACGCAATTGGATTTGATGGGCAAAATAAAACTGGCACGGGGAAGAGGGTGAGGTATTAATAGACTGGGTGGTTTGCTCAGAGAGTGACTGAGCAGGCAATGTGTCAGATGGCAGAGAGTAGTTGCCGTATTAGGGGTGCGTGTGATTAGGGTTCTTAGAGGAAAGCAGGTGGCAGCTTTTGGTAGGATACTGCAATAGCTGGAGTAGGGGGCGAAATGGTGATTTGCAAAGGGGGGTGTATATGCGCTCACTTTCATTGCCATGGGCTTTAATGATACGCTTTCATGGAGAAATGATTTCTTAATGCCTCCTGATGGGTCTCTTTGTAATGACACTGGCACGTAGAAGTCAAAATGTCAAGTATATTTCATTGCCAGACGTCCCCAGTTTATTGACTGCCTGGTAAGGGTAGTTTAATCTGATTTAAAAGACAAATACACTGAAAGGACAATTTTGTCAGCACTTTATTGGACCTGTGCAGCTAGGAAGCCAAGCAGGGCAGATTAAAATAATCAGGAGGTTCTGGAAGAGTGGCAGAAAGTTGGCACAAGCTCGAGCTTGCTGCTGGAACAAATCTTTGATGTGAGCAGAGGGCAATAAATAATGACACCAGCACAATGACTGGAAATCATACCATTAATGAGCACTAAAACTTTAAAACTGCAATATAGGAGAATTAACTGGAAATAATGCATAATAAATCAATCCATAAATATAATTATCCATTGTTTATTACGTTATTATTATTGTTATAAAATATAAACAAAACTTCACTAAAACGCTCTTGTCATTCTTGTCAAGTTGTTAACTGTCCATGACCTCAACCCAATGTGATTGATAGGATATAATTGGCTTCTTTTAAACACGTTTGCAGATATTTTTACAGGCCAATAATGAATATTGTCCATTGTGTCCATCGATAAAGTCACATAACCTACCGGCTATATTAACTGTGAGACTTTATATACAGTACTGTTGTAGGTCTATATGCACAGTATATCGGCACAATGCTGGTCTTGTGCTGGTGTGTTGGCAAGTAAACTCACACGCTGGGCAGTGCTGCAGATGGCAGAGTAGCTGTCTCTTGCTCCCTGCTGGTGGTTCTGAATTTGCTGGCGAAGTCGAGCCTGGAGGCGCTCGCTGCAGCCGGACAACAGCTCGTCTCCCTTTTCCTTAAGTGTAGTCAAACGCTCCTCAAAACCCGCTATTTCCTCCATAATAGCCTGAGATTAGGCAATATGTGCAAGCATAAATTTAAACAAAAGCTTCTCCTAGCAAAAGCTTTATATTTTTGTGAATACTGTACCAATATAAACTGAAACTTTAATGACAACACATTTTTATGCCGGTAAACAAAATGCAGATGTGTGTTTGGTTATTTATATTGTTTTGCTTTTCTGTAAGCTTTGTGATTTGTCACCTTATGTCTGGCCAGCTGCTGAGTGGCAGCTTCCAGGCCACCGCCTGATGATGGGTCAGGAGTCACCATCCTGCTGGACATCTGCAACAGCCAACGCTCAATTTCTTGTAGATCTTTGTGGTAAGCTTCCTGTTTCTTCACCTGGGCATCTAATCTGTGAACGTGGGTCTGAGGAAATACATTTAAATTGCAGAAATGATCAAGACATTTACAAGCGCTCACACTGAAGCACAGTTATAAACACACAGCTGGAAACTCTCATGCCATAAAGAGCTTCTGACAGCTGCAAGCATGAGTTGAATTATTGGAAAGTGAGTATTCATAGCACTGATTGCAGGGTTAATGGATGCCATCTTGGAGGAAACAGCACATAAAGCCTCCAAATTCATATTCAAAAGCTTAAAAGGGAAATAATCTACACATTCATAGCAATTTGTTTCTCCCCACTCTTTATTATTTGCAATTTAGTTTTAAATGATTCTATATGTATATGACTGTTACCCTTCTAAATTGCTAAAGTAAGCATTGATATGTAAATGTTGGTGTTCATTAACACTAATGTTCTGAAATTGCTGCATGTTCTGAATTACCAATTTTGCTGCTTAGTGTACATAACATGCTGGATAGATTGAGCTGTAAGCTTAATGTGCATTAAGTATATTATAACAGCAAAGGCATTTCAATTATTGTTTTAGTAGTCTTTGTGAACTTACTCTTGCTGAGCCACGCAGCTCCTGGTAGTCTGCCTGTAGTCTGGTCATATTGTCTGTGATGGAAGGGGAGTGGAGGAGGGTCAGCAGAGTTTCTCCTTTTTCTAACACAAAGCTCACGGCAGAATCACGAGATAACAACATCTGCTCCACAGCCTGGACACAAGAAAACAATGAATACAGATAAAAATACATACATGGATTATTCAGAAAGGACACATTAAACGTATGATATTCAAGAGTTATATGCAGCCAATCAGCTTACTGCCTCGTATTTACTGTATATGGCTGGCTAGCATTCACCTAAGAAGTGCACTTTCAAAGTTTCTTTGAAACACCTTCCCCAGCTCCACCTGTATTGGCCTGCTTTATGTTTTATCTATTTTTATACTATTTGTGCAGCAGCAGCATGGCACCATATCACCATACGCATTAGGAGTAGCAAGTTACAATTAATTATCATGTACTAATACATGAATTAACAATTACTTGACTATAAACTAATGATAAATTAAGACATGTATTAAACGAAAACTAACTTAACCACACCATGACTCACATGAATTACTGCATAAATAACGCCACATTAATTGCATGTTAGTTAATGTATTAATTAACAATTTGTGGTGAACTAAATAAAACATGCTTTAATGCCACAAAATTGTTTATAGATCTGCCACCTGCAGCTGTCACACACATTGAATGACAGAGAACTTCTTGCAATACAAACAATTATGCATTCATAACTAAAAACAAGTTCATCTCATCCTGTTTTGAGTTATTCTACTGCTGCCATCCTATAATAATGTTTTCACTATAATTAACCCTGACACAATTTTTCAAATTAAAATTATAGAGAAGATGATTATTTATGTTATAAATTGGTTAACTGTCATCATATCGCAATAATGCACTGAAGTCAGATGTTTCTCTTGTGCTCTGGCTCTTTTTTTGGGACACTATTGCCTCTTCAAAATGTTCAGTTCCTTCTCCATCCAAAAGCAGCCACAGGACCTCTGCTCTTACACTTCTTTACAAACCCCCGAAAAGCACCAAATATCTGATTAAGATGAGCTGAATATGTATAACAAAATTATAAAAGAAAACTTTTTAAGGAAGTCATGAATTCATGTTATTTTATAAGTAATTTAAGAAGAGTTAGTAATGATGTGCCCCCCCAAGTAAAGTCATGACATAATGATACATTAATAACTCATGAATTCATGACGTGACAGCTGCAGGTGGCAAATTTATAAAACTTTTGTGCCATTGAAACATATTAAATTTAGATTACCACAATAAATTGTTAATTAATACATTAACTAACATGCAGTAAATTACATGTAATTAAGGTGGCGTTATTCATGCAGTAATTCATGTGAGTCATGTTGTAGTTAAGTTAGTTCTTGATTAAAACATGTCAAGAAATTGATAATTCATGCAGCAGCATAGCAGATCAATCAATAACATTGTTATATCCATGTTCAGTGAGCTGTCATGATTGAACTAGTCACACAAGTACAGGTTTTATATCAGTTAAAGACTATGAAACAAATCACCTTGAACTTGTTCAGCTGGGCTTTTCTCTGGTAAAGTTCTGCTTTGGGTTCAACAGTGGAACAGAGAAGTGCTCGAGTCTCCCTAAGCCACTGCATTTGGCTCTTGTAGCGCTCTTGAAAATCTTTATAGAGCACAATGCTCTTTTCCAGGGTTGCATGCTCTTCCCGTAGCCCCAGAATAAGCTCTTCGAGCTGTGATCGGCCTGTTTGCACATCCCTCTCTAGCCTGGACGCTCCAGGATCATCCAAGAAAGAAACGGCCTGCTCTGCACCCTCTCTGAGTGTTTTAAGCAGGCTGTGACCTTGATCCATGTCCCCCTGTAGAGACTGCGGGGTGAGAGAGTCTTTTAAACAACGAATGAAAAGGTACAAAAAGAACAACAATAACAAACAAAAATCAATAATTTAATGAGCCACAGGAAGGATATTTATGCCTTCCCCAGTGTGCAACCAAGACAAGTACAGAATTTCCTGTTTCTGACAGCCTCTGATCCCCTCTATTCACGTGGAGCTTCAGGTTTTGAGAGCGCTCCTCTGAAGTGGACTTTTCTGATGGGTACTTTGAAGCCTGCCAGGCTCCTGACACCTGTGTGCGGAGACCCGGTGAGGCCCCGGTTAGAGATATGAGAGGAAGACCCAATTACCCAGGCCTTAAATGTGGCTGCTGCAGCGGGGTTTCCCCACCAATGACCACACTCTGCCCCTCCTGCTCCTTTACCTTTAAGCAGGAAGCTTCTCTTTATGATATCAGCCTCTTGTCTCTACAAAGAGCAGTACATGAGAGCTGGACAGCTGGATCCGGAGCTACTGCTGCGGTACTAACAGAGAAAGCAGCCCCAGTGTTTTAATGACCATCCACACACACAAATAAGAAAATGAGAAGTTAGTGATGCGAAGAGGTGTAGGATCCAAAAATAATTGGGTAAAGAAATATGATCTGGCGATAGAAATGTACACTTAATTGGCTGTTTATTATTCAAAAATACATGCATCTGACATTACCGTTTAATAGAGTGGGTGTACATAAAACACAGATAGCTTCTGTATGACTTTGCTATTAGCAACTGTGTGGCTCTATTGATCTTGACGAGGATTATATGCACCAAATGAGTAGTATTTGTATATGAGTGTAGGAGAAGAGAGCGTTATGTGATGCTGAAGCTGTAAGGGCATTGCATCAATTACACAGTCTGTGCCAGCAGGTTCCTCAGACAGACCGTTCCTTCATCTCTGCTATCACAGTGGGGGAGTGTGTGAAGTGGCTGTGTGCGCGTGTGCACGTAGGGTGCGATCGCGCTAAAGCTTTCTTTTGCTTTGTGTAGTAGACATATTGATCATATCCTTAAGAAGACAAAGAGACTCGTACGTGTGCACACACAGAGCCACACTGGCTCTTACAATCTCAAATATGAGTGCAAAACTGTGCCAGGCCCACTGAGAGTCCTAGTCTGTGGTGTGTGTGTAATTTTATCAGGCCAAATCAATAGCTGTTAAACCACAGGATAAAAAGGGGTGACAGTTTCATCTGTTCAACTGATCCTTCAACTCTAAAAGGGAAAAAATAAAACCCTGTAGGTGTTTATTTGCAAAATGTTTAGTTCTTTTCATCTTAATTACCTTCAAAATTATATATATATAT
>JAUCMT010030681.1:0-18154 GCA_032357475.1 Enteromius thamalakanensis | reverse complement strand
GTACGTTTTTTTCATATGGGTTTTTAGTATACCATTTAACAATGACTGAATACATAAGCTTAAGAAACATAATATTGTTTATTTTTGTTCAACCAAGTCCAGCAGACCAATATTGTGCTGTGCATGATTTCACATTGAGCCGCATATACTACACACAGCCGTTGCTCACTGACGAGCTGCGCAAAACCGTGTTCATTATCAGGACGGCTTTACTGACAAAACAAGCAAACATATCGGCCGATCTGGATCGATGCATCCCTACTTTCAAGTGCATTCAGAACATTAGAAATGCTAGTTGGTGTTCCAGTATAATCCGTCCGCCGAAACTCATCCAGTGATAAACATTCCGCGGTGCGATTAAAAAACATTTAATGCGTTATTTTTGTGTAATTAATTAATCTAAATTAACGCGTTAAAGTCCCGGCCCTAATTTTTATAACAACATTTAAACTCAATACTTTGTTATACATCCTTTGTCACCCTTTGACAGAGGTCAAAGGTTTTCTGTAAGTCTTCACAAGGTTTCCACACACTGTTGCTGGTATTTTTGCCCATTCCTCCAGCAGATCTCCTCTAGAGCAGTAATGTTTTGGGGCTGCTGCTGGGCAACACAGACTTTCAACTCCCTCCAAAGATTTTCCATGGGGCTGAGATCTGGAGACTGGCTAGGCTCTCCAGGACCTTGAAATGCTTCTTACGAAGCTACTACTTCGTTGCCCGGGTGATGTGTTTGGGATCATTGTCATGCTGAAAGACGCATCCACGTTTCTTCTTCTTCTTCAGTCCATTTGCTGATGGAAGGAGGTTTTCACTCAAAATCTCATGATATATGGCCCCATTCATTCTTTGCCCCCCTCCGAAAAGGCGCGTCATCGCGCTGTAAAGGCAAAAGAAAGTACATAATGAAAGAGGGGCGGTGGGCGCCCTGGAGCCTGTCCAGGACAGGGTCTCTTGTCCCGCACTGGCGACGGGGGCGAGGCCGAAGGTGAAGGCAGAGAGCTGAAGAGCCAGGCCAACAGCGAAGATCCAGAGGGCCAAGGAGGAGTAAATGGCACCGGTGACCAACGTGGAAGAGGGGATTCGGGAGGCCACGGTGGAGCCAGAGCGAGAGAGGACCAAGGCGGAGCTGGAGGGAGGGAGGAGCCTGACACAGTCAGTGGGACGGAGGGACAAGGTGCAGCTGGAGAAGTGGAGTCCTGAGCCAGCGGATGGACTCCGAATGACCAAGGCAGAGCCGGAGAGAGGAGCGAGCTCAGCCAAAACAAAGTCTTTATAGTTAGATCATCCAACGGTACCAAACGAGCTGTCATGAGGAATTCTGCATGCAGGAGTGCAGAAGCGTGACGGGGTCCTCCATGTAGAAAAATTTATTTTCGGTAACGGTCGACAGGACAGGTAATTTCTTTATGCGGTTTAATAAAGTGAACTAACAAAATACAGGCAAGTGACACGAACACAAAGCAACGTTAATAATCGGACAAACGTAGGACAAACTAAACAGGCTTTTAAACAAGAGGACATTAAGGAAAAATCAGGACAGATGAGGGACACAGGTCGATATAATTAACTCATTAACTAAACAAGAACAGGAAACTGACAAAATAAGGAAAACCAGGAAGACTTGAAAACGAAAGCAAAACAAAACCATGAAACACACAAACAATGACAAAAGGCGTTACTGTCACAAACACAAAATATACATTTATACTCATTATTAACAGTTGTAAAGATGGTCAAAATAAATTAGATGCATAAAACAAAAATATTTAATGCCTCATTAAGTTGGAGTTTAACCTCAGAGGCAGGCACATCAACAAATTAACAGCTGTAATAATTTAATTATTATTATTATATTATTAATTATTATTATATTAATTATTATAAACATAACACACGAAACAATCTAAAACTACTGTGCCTAAATTAGCAGTAGCCTATACCTGCTGAAGTTCATCACACTTTGCATAAGGTTTATTCCAAAAACTGTGTATTTCGCTGAGTGTGTGTGATCCAAACAGTGGCGCTTTAACGCAAAACAGGAAACTCATGAATATGTATGTATGCTCCACACAGCGTCACAGAAAATCTCAGTCACCGAATATTTCACAACACCTGTTTCATAACAAGAGTCCGCCCATGGTAGCACTCTTTGGAAGACTACTTTGGAAATTGTGCAGTCTGAACTTGGCATAACACATACCCTCACTCAACTCACTGACAGCAGTGTCCAAGAAAAACTGTATGCAACGGTACAAGTTCAAAGAGTAAAAAAATTTAAAAAGTGTACATTAATTAGTCCAGATAGTTGAGGGGAGTAATCTGAATGACAGGTAAGGAGAAAAGGGAGGGATAAAAATATAAAATAAAATTATTAAATAATTAAAAGATAGAAGATAAAGATTAAAGAAAAACAAAGATATGTATTTACATTTATGCAAAAATATTCAGCATCAGAACTGTTTTTTGTCAGAGGATATTTATTTTGCAATACAACTAAATAATAAATTGTTATTTGAAATGTTAATATTATTTCACAAATATAATGTTTCTTACTGTATTTTCAATCAAACAAATGCAGCTTTGGTGATTTGCATATTTTTTTTCCAAAAACATTTTACCGTCACTGCATACTGCAGAACTACTATACTGCAGTTATTTATGAAGATGAAATTTGTTGTTTTAAGTTTTACTGATCCTCAACAATTTATACTCCGTAAAGTTAATCCACTATAACAAAAAATAATAATAAAGATAAGTTCGTAACTGTATGTATCTTTCCGGCTTTTCTCCCGCCATGTGTGTCAACATTAATTGACTATGCTAAATAGCTGCACAGTTCCAGGTGCTCAGCCTCGGTGTGTTTGCTGAAGCGAGCTCTGATCTGACAATCCTGCATGGGGAAATTATCCAGGCTGGTTATGACACACTCTGCTGAGCCAGGGTCATCTAGAAGCTCATGAAATAACCTCGACCACCTCCAAGACTTTCAGCATATGGCCCGTTTGACCCTCAAGGGCACAGAGACTCAGAAGCCTCAATATGTTCAAGGATCTGCTGTCGAAAGAGAACTGACTTGAGAATTTTTGATCCCTCAGCTCATTTGTTAAGCTTGTCACTCAAAGCGAGCAGCGTTTGGGCTTAAAGAGGCTCATAAAGCAGAGCAGCTTCATAATTCATTGGCTTCTGAAACAACGGTAAAGGTATTCAAGTATTTGGACTGTTTTTAAAAAAAACAGTCTTCTGTTCCAGCATTCTGATTGATCGATAATGCATTCTGAAAACAAAAAAGTAAGTTGTTAAAAAAAAAAAAAAGACTACTGGAGTGTGTTTTACTGACAATTTATAATGCCAAAAAAAAAATATCTTTTGACAAAAAGATATTGTGGCAAGTTTGAATATGATCTGAGATTTCAGAGCTATAAACTACTTTTTCTTTTTTTTTTTATTCAGCAAAGATGCATTTGATTGATCAAAAGTGATTTAAAAATTTCCCAAAATATTTTTATTTCAAATGAATGAACATTACAAAATAAAACAACCACATTCATCTGAAATTTTATTTATATATATATTTTATTTCTGAATCATCATGTGACACTAAAGACTGGAGTAATGATGCTGAAATTGTTGCTTTGATCACATAAATAAATTACATTTTATAATATATTCAAAACAAAAACAGTTATTTTAAACTGTAAAAACATTCAATTATTTTTTTTAATCAAATTAATAAAGCATAAAGTTCAAAAGTATTAAAATTGCAAACTTGAAAGATATAGAGTACATCTTTTTTGCTTCTCTATGCTTTTTTATTTTTTCATTTTACCTTAATATTCTTTAAAACAACTCTATTTGTGTTTCGCTGAAGAAAGAACATATAGATTTTGAACCAAAAATGATGTCAGAATGATCCATTTTGGATTAATGATTCATTCACACCTTTTTTTTTCTTTTTCTTTTTTTTCTTTTTTTGTCTGTGATAAGATTAAGGTTGAAGGTTTTTGCAAAGCACAGGGCAAGACTGGTTAAAGATGTATTAAGGCGGCAGAAAGATGCTTGAAACCTTGCGATGCTCAGAAAGTTTGACATTTATGTTCACAAGAAGAAACTGGTGGGAGCAAACCGCTGTGCTGGTGATGTGCTATTTTGCACTGATAAAAATATATGCTTTATTTTCATACCAAGCATATAATTATAAACTCTTACAGCTTGGCCCTTAATGAATAAGAGAGGAAGGGTGAAAAGCTCAGAGAGAAAAATCAAAAGCTTTCCACACAGAACTCTATGGCCCAGAGCTGCCCACACACACAGGCATTTCCATCTCTTCGCCCATAGCATCACACCCTTTACTCATCCACCCAGATCCAGCCACCTCAGCCAATCACAAAGCAGCACTGTGACCCACCGTTGCCCTCATCCTGCCCACAGCCAATGATTTCATCCCCCTTGGTGGATCCCGCCCACTTCTGGTGCCGCTGCTGCGTTTGCCTGAGGTCACTGGGATTTCTAGCAATTATCGCTCTTTCTTTTCGCAATTCTGCATTCTATCCAAGCTTTTTTTAGCATGCTGTGTTCAGATGGGGATGAGAGGATGTTCTCGGGGTGCTTGTTCCGGCAGTTTGTTCAGATGAATGCAGAAAAAAAACTAGCCAAAGTCCCTTTGTACAAGACAGGTCTGTTCACTTGTCAGACAACATCACCACGTTCTAACAACCCTGACTCTAGTCATGTAAGCACAGGTCCTGTCTGCTTGAATGGGGACAGTCTAAAACCTCCAAAACTGTTTAGACTGTATTTCAGAAATAGTACTTAGAGGCCAATACACGTTTAGAAGTACATTTTAAAATTAATAATGTTTTTTACAGTATTTTTGATCAAATATATGAAGCCTCTACGAGTTTTTTAATTTATATTATTTTTAATTTTTATTTATTTACATTTTTATATTCTTGTATCATTTTGGAATCTTCACAATCCTTAATTTCCTTTCTATTTATTTACTTTTTCTTATGTTTTATATTTTCTAAAAGTCTTGACCTCAATGTCGTCCTCCCAAACATCTTGTTTCCTCCTTGTTCTCCCTCACGGTGCAGGTTTGCAGGGACACGGGGAGATGGTTTATTGTCTTATTGGGGTGCTGAGCATTCTGCGCTGTGCCTTTTCCTGTTGGATGGAGCCCTGCAGGGAAATCAGAAAGGAATCAGTCTAATCCAATGAGCCTGCTGTATCTCTCAACACATTGTGCCAATGAACAGAGTGAACCCACACACACACACAGAGAATCACACTTTATAGCAACGCTCCATCAATCCCTCTGTGTCCCTCAGCTACTCTATCTTTCTCCGTCTCCTTGATTCTCTCACAGTACACCTGTTTATTTTCTAACCATCTTCACTCTTTTTCCCTTTTCCTCAGGCTAAACTCAAACACGCTTGCAAGAGAAGAAAACAAACCAGCGTCTGAGTGCTGTATGGTGCTTTCAAAGTAGACTGGTTGTCTTGTGGCCTTGAACTGTCTGCAGTTGTCCTTTATGACATTTGAGGTTTCAATAAGGAAATCAGCCCGTACAGCAAATGCAGACTCTGAGGGGAAAAAAAAACAACCTTTATTATTTGAATAAGTGGCAAGTTATAAATGAATTCCTTCCAAATGCATTGAGTTTGTTTGACCTGAAGCTTCTGGTATGGTGACATCAGCACATCTAAACTTTTATTGTAAGCAGTAACACTTTATAATAACTACACACTATTAATGATTAGTTAAGTAAGGGATGATGTACAGGCAGCCGGTAGTTATTGCAAAAATAAGCCTGGAGAGTGTTTACTAATGACTATTAATGTTGGAGCAATGCTTTATAAAGGATTAACTGACTATTTATTAATGCTTAACTAATGATTCATAGCATTTTCCTGATTGGGAAACAATGAAAGTTCATTCATTTCAATCACAGATGACTGTAAGCACCCATTGGCATGAGTTCCCCTGAACTTTGTATCTATTCCCTTCCTGGCAAGGGCATCATGTGTAATGGATGACAGTTGGATGATAACCTGTCAATCAAATATATATAGAGGGTGGAGCTAGGAGGCGGAGGAAAGAGCACTTGTGTGACATTGAAGGGTGGCTTATTACTCAAAGCATTTATTCATTGACAGGTTGACCTTTGAAAGTTGAAAGCTTTACACTTTTATTTCACTCATTATTTAATCACAACTTTCCAGTTAAAATATGTTATCATCACCCTTAAGAAAAGAACTTAATTAAAGTTTGTTCCAAGCTAACAGAGAACATTCAGGTAACACTGCTTATTAAAAGCTATATAAATTGTAGGAAATTCTCAGAGTAACGTTTTGGAAGGTTCTAATAACTTCATGATTCTTATAGACTGTTTCATCGGGTGCACGCACCTAGACTTAACTTCCCGTCTATGTTTGTTTGTCGGTCTGGTTAGTGCCACATCTACAAACGCAGCTAATGATAAGTAATGATGTTGATCTCAGGTTTTAGTTCTGTGGGATGTGTTTCCAATACATGTTTATTTTCTGCAACCCGTCACAATATCAAAACTGACCGACTGTCCAAAAGGCTTTGTTGAACAAACATGAGCACATAACGTTAATGCACGTTTTAAAATCAAACTGAGGCATGGGTATTTTTATATTACTGTATTTCTAAAGGTAGACTGTCTTTAGAAAATTTAATATTAATTTCATCTTGCATATAAAGCAGTGTTTGTAAGCTCAGAGCTGCTTTGTCTACAGCCGTTACCGGTCTGAAACCGTCTATACTGTAGAGAGAAAACGTTCTTAGAACAACATTTTTTGGAACATCCTTATGATGTCATTCGTACCTGAGGAAAAAAAATTTTGTATCCTTATTCTACATTTTAATGTTCTTATATTAATATTAATAAACATAATTGTTACATTATTGATAACAATCTTTGCATGTATGAAACATTTTTGTAACCTTTAAATAATGTTCTAATTATGTCGAGAAATAAAACTTTACATATAGTATTAATGATTTAGAATGTTAAAAATAAACATTTAAATAACATTTTATTTTGTGTGAAAATAAGGTTAGTATAACACTAAGAAGTGTGTGATGGTGTGAAAATGGACTAAATGGCTTGATGGCTTTTGAAGACTAATAGTGGTCCACTGAGGGGTTTAAAATTGACTTGGGTGATTTAGGCAACATATTGATCCTGAGGTTTGTGTAGAACTGATTATGTTTGCACGTTATTTACTGTGTGCCTTTTTGTGGTATAAGATTTAACTAATTCTCTTTATGTTTAGATGCATTTGGTTCATCAATTCAAACATAATTGCTTTTTTATAAGAGGTTTTGGTGGAAGTTTCTTCCTAACAGAGATGTATCCGGGGCAGAAGAAGCTGTAATTGTTGATCATTTTCTCTAAATTGAAAAATTGTAGTGGTTTCTAAACAGAAAGTAAAAATAAGAGTAAATCTAATAACCGTGTTGTTTAAGTAGTAATTATTATATTAAATAATACATTCAGGGGTATCTCATTTGTTTTTATCCAAACTGTAGCATTTTTCTAAAAAAAATCCCATATTTGTTTATTAGGGAAAAAAGCTATCTTCAATGACAGCATGGTAATCACAGTAATGATGAGGCAGTGTACCTGTGGTTATATTCTTCAAATAACAAAACCATATTATTTATTATGAAGAACTTTAGTACATTTTCATAAGGGAAAGTACAAAGTAGAATCAAGGACTTTAAAGGCTGGACCTCCATGAATTATGGACCAAGCTTTCAGTTTTCCTTCTGTGTTTTATTGTAATGATCTTTGATCATATCCATCCATCCATCCATCCATCCATCCATCCATCCATCCATCCATCCATCCATCCATCATTTGTTATTCAGTAGCTGATAATACTTCAGTTTTCTTCTGTTGCTTATAAAGGATGTGCAGTATTAAGATTAGATTTATCTGATGTCATTGGGGAAATATTTGTTCTGTGGTAAGCGATATTGTCTGTACTGAAATGGCTTTTAAGGTCCAAGTTCAAGTTGGCATGATATTTGTTACAGCATTGCCAAGGCATTTGGATAAAGAATAAAATACAGAATATGATTACACCATCAAAGTAAAAAGGAAACTGTAACACCGTAGGCGTCTCCTGTATTGTCGTGTGTTGTGTTTTCAGTTTTTGGTCCTTGTGCTTTTCTGTGTATGTTGATTTACCTGTCAGCTCCTCATGTCTTCCCTCGTTGGTGTCTCCGCCCCTTCATTAGTGTTCACTCCCTGCCAGCCTTCTGTGCCCAGGTGTTGTCCCTTTACGTCTTGATTATGTGTGTATAAATACCGTGCCCTGTGTTTGCCCAGGTGTCGGATGTTAATGTCTCATGTCAGCTTGTGGAGCTCTGCATAGCTCATCGCGTTTTCTTTTGATTTGTTGTCTTTTCATTTAATAAATGATCTAGTTTGCAATATATTCCTGCCTCTGAGTCCTGCCTGCTCGCAATGAAGCGAGTGAGCAAGAAACCACAGCCGTTTTATTACAGAAACAATGGATGTGTAGAAACTAAATAGATAAATATAATACAATTAAAATAACACCATCAGACATTATTTTTCATATTAACAATATTACAATGAATAATATCAAATAATGCAGCTAATTTAGTTGTTTTGTATGAAGTGTATGGTGTATGCATATTTTGCAGCTAGTTTGACGGCAGCATCATCCTCTCTGAGTATTTAGCACATCTGAGTCATTTAGAGACAAAAATGAACAATTCAGTGTAAATTTACCAAAGTAATTTGGTAATTTGGTAGTTCTGTTTAGGGTCTAATAACACTGGAGTTTGTTTTGGAAATCAAATTTATGTTTTAGCAAAAATGTATCTCCTTTTTTATATAAAGGTGTGATCAGTACTTCAGACCAGGTCTCAGGGAAATCTCCCTCAATTAAGGGCTGCTGAGTTTGAGCATTTCATGACTGATGTTGTCTTGTCCACATGCCGCCTTTAGTATCCAGTGGGTTTTGGTAATTTATATTGTTTTCTTTAATTCTTTTAGCTTTTTTTGTTTTTGTTTAGGTCTGGTTGTGGAACAGTTTTTCGTGTTTGAGGGGAGGAGTTCTGACTTGTCACATGACTGTTTCAGGTCAAGGATTGTTTGGCAGTGGTCAGAAATGGGAAGTTGAGGTCTAACTGTAAAGAGGTTAATAAAATGTGGGGCAATGTCTGTTATTCAACTAAGCAAATATAGCAAAAGAATCTCCCCTGGTTCAGCCATTTATGATATAAATCCCAAGATCTTTACAAGGCTTTAACATCTGTTTCCCATGTCTGTTGACTACATTGCCACAGCTGGTTCTTGGAGAAATGACTGGTGTTGACTGAGACACAATGTCTCTAAAAATATGATCATTATCTGTGGTATTTACAATTTCTCTTCCAGTCCTTGCATTCAGGTCACCACAGATAATTTTTTAGCACAGAATATTTCCTTTGGATTGTAAAGGTGTAGGACGTCACTTTGCAGCTGGAGAAAGCACTCCTCTTTGTAATAGGGAGAATCATGGAGTGGAATAGCAACACAGAGGTAAATAGTACTCTGTTGCAGGATAGATTTATTTCAAGCCAATTCAGTGAGTTTTTCAGTTTTGACTGTTTTAGTCAGGTGTTTAAGTCTAGAGAGCTCAACGTGCTGCAAACTTAAGAAAACACATGCAAACTGCAAGTTCTCACTATACCGCAATACCGGTGAGCAAACTCAGAGAGGCGCTGCAAACAGCACGGAGCGCAGCGGAAATGTTTCAGGGGGACCTCAAAAAGTGATGAACCCATCTGGGACCTTATTATTTCTTCAGTGGCTTTTGGTCAAAGCAGAGATGTTGTCGCTGAACCTAAAAGATGATTTTTTTTTTTGTTTATTTTAACAACCTGATCATGCAGTCATTTGGATATTATTAGACTAATCCGACGAATTACACACTGATGAAGATGTTTTCTTAATGTGTTGTATTTTTCTTTTTGCATGTGTTTTTTTCTGTTTGCATGTGTTTTCTTAAGTTTGCAGCGTGTTGAGCATACTCGGCCACCGTATCTACAGTAGATGATGCCATAAAAGTATGCCACCTGAACATTTAATTTAGGAGTTTTTAAGTGAGGGCACAGTGCAAGGTCTCATTACTCCGACACCATGTTTCATGAAATATAACAATGTCTATGTCTTTTGTATTACTAAGTAAGTCTTGGTCTGCAATCTTGTTCCCAAAAGTTAAAGAATCAAACCCTTTATATTCCATCAGCTAATTATAAAAGATTTTTCATATATATGGTACAGTACAGAGTGTGTATATGTTACTCTTGTCCGTTATTTGACGAGTTTGGAGCAGATCATGTTCAGCAGGTGTCGTATCTTGTTGAGTTTAGTGGCTGCAGCGTTCATCTTCTCCATAAGCTAGCACATCGGTCGATTCATTCAATCATTAGAGAGTTATATGATATTTTGGGAAATAAGTCAATAAGTGTAAAAACTCAATTGATATTGCATGTAAACAGCCTTATGAATGGTTTTGATACGTGTCTCATCATTGGTTTGGTGAACCGCAACTGCGAATGCTTCTATAAGAAAGGCAAAGAGTAATGGAGATAGCAAAGCCTCATCTTGTTTCCCGCTAAAGCGTAAATTGTTTTGATATAATTCCATTAGTAATGACCGTAGCCCTAGGTGAGTGATAAAAAGCATTGATCCACTGGGTAAATGACTCCCCAAAGCCAAACTTTCCTAGTGTTGCCAAAAAAAAAGTGGTTTATTTTCAAATGCCTTTTGTGCATCTAAATCTAAGACAATTGTTTATTTTATTGATTTTAGAAATATGCAATGGCATAGATGTTTATTAGGAGATAAGGCTGTATTTAAAAATGAATATTTGTGTTATGTTAACTGCTGTTATGATGTAGAGTGTGTAATTTACTACATTCACTAAAGATGTTGTTTTTTGCCACTTTATCTGAATATCAGTTGATTTCAATTTGTATGTGGTTTCAATGGGTTTGATTGTATGCCTTGTGTATTGGTTATTGAAGCTCATTTTTGGAATTCACATGATTGGTTGTCATGTTGGTGATCTGGAAGCTCAAACAATCTGAGCGAAGTAGTGTTGCACTTTCTGCTCTGATAAACCTACAATGGCTTAGAACTTGTCTCTGCATAATAGGCTATGATCAAGAAAATGACTCATGTCACGTTTCCGGCTGTTTTCTCATTTGGTTTGATTGCTTGGTCCAAACACAAGTCTGATTCCACCTCCTCCACCCCCTATATTATTTGCTTCTGAACTGCATGACATTTGCAGAACTCTACATCAGAAATGTTACTCACTTCAGTGTTTAGTCTTCAGACATTTCCAGAACCAAATGATTGATTACTTCAGACTTATTTCATATCATATCTATCTATCAATTATATGTTAACCTTCATAATGAAGATAGATGCAATTTTTGAAAAAGCAAGATTATTTTTAATATTGGAAAAGGAGTAAAAGGAAAGTTCTTTCAAAGAAAGACTCTGAAAGAGAGAGAGACAGAGATAGAGAGAGGGAGAGAGAGAGGGATAATAGAATAAAAATAAATCTAGAGAAAAAAATATATATATATATATTTTGTTCTAAAAAAAAAAACCCACTTTATTATTTATTTATGTATTTTTTTAAATTTGCGTGTTTCTTGTCCAGGTAATTTGGAACTGAATTTTGTCAAATGATTATTTTCATTTTTAGAATAATAATTGTTATTTTGATGTTTTGGAATAAATAAAATGTAGATTGCATTCATTTAGAATTTTTTTGAGCAATCATGAATTATGAATTTTATTTTAATTCAGTTTAATTCTATAAATTCCTTTCATTCCATAATAGTTCTTAGAGGTTGTGTTCTTAGAAATTTGATATATTGAAATATGCTTTCTGTTAAATAGGAAAATTACACATATGTTTTATAGACAGTTGTAAGTGGTATTAACAGCATTGGTGAACCTTTTTTTTTACATTCACTAACTAAGGTCGTTTAATAGATTTGTATGAGTGAGAGACTGAATCTAAGCCATTATTCACTGCTAATCCTCCCTTCTGTCAATCAAATCTTGTACATCAATGATACACCTTTGTTTAAACAAAGTGTACTTGACACCTTGTAAAGAGCTGCGCAGTCTCCCACGCACCTCACAGTTTGAGAACCGCTGCTTTAAGGGATCATGGTGAAGGTGGAACCTCAATAGACCGTCTCTGCAGCTGTGTAATAGTGTGAAAATGCGTTGAGCTGAGCTGAATATCTGCAGGATTTGTTTTAAAACCATAAAATACATTTACACACAGAAGCACCTAAAACGCATAAGATCAAGATCCATTTTAGCTGTATCAAACCCATTTATTGTCTCAGGTCTGAAACACCTTATTGTATCAGTCAGTTTATAGCACACACACACAAAAAAAGAAAAGACAAAAGAATAAAAGCGTATTGAACACGGCAGGTATTAAGAGCTGGAAGTAGAACGACAAGGTAGTATTTTGGGGCGGGAAACACAAAGACAAAAATAGAGGCCCTTCAGTTCTCCATCTCACTGCTCTTGATGTCAACAAATCCTGTTGTGTGATGACACTCAGAATGGAAGGTGTGCATACAGGTGTCGAGTTGACAGATGGAGCATGTACAATCAAAACACACCCTTCCTTTTGAAGAGCAACTCAAGATGTGCTCTCGCTTTCAAAGATTTAATCTGGAGCACAACAGAATGGAGGGGTCTTTAAAGAGATAGTTCACCCAAAAGTAACCGAAAAATGACCATCAATGATGTAGACGAGTTTTTTTGCATTCTCAGCAATTAATCTTCTGCAGTGAATGGGTGCCGTCAGAATGAGATTCCAACCAGCTAATAAAAATAATCCTCAAGTAATCCGCGAAACTCCAGCCCATCAAATAACATTATGTGAAGGAAAACCTGCTTGTTAAGAAACAAATTTATCATTATGTTATTTTTTTTTGTTCTTGTTTTTTACTTTAAGCTCCTGGTACATCATTTATAATAAAGTTTCCTCCAGTGGAAAAGTCTGTTATCGTATCACATCAAAATTCAGTTTTGGACTGTTTCTGCTTGATCTTTGCACATTTCTCTCCTGATTCAGATGAGATGGCTTTTTACCTGCAAGCAATGCTAGGACTCATATTTTAGCTGGAAGCAAAGGTTTGAAGCATTTTAATGAGTAATTTGCTTCTTAAAAACGCACAGCTTTTCATGAGATTTTAATTGATGAGCTGGAGTGCTGTGGATTACTTGAGTATTATTGTGAAGTTTGTATCAGCTGTTTAGACTCTCATTCTGACGGCACCCATTAACTGCAGAAGATCATTAGGTGAGCAAGTGATTCAATGCTACATTTCTCCAAACATGTTAAAAAATAAATGTATCCATATCTTTGATGGCCTGAGAGTAAGTACATTTCCAGCTAATTCTAAACCGAATAATATGTTAGTTACTAATTTGAATTTATCGGTCTTTCATGTAATTAATCTGAATGCTATTTTTATCTATTTTTAACCAAACTTGAACATTTGAAGAGCAGTTCTTGGATGTAATGCTCATCCTAATAGAAAGCAGATTACCTCATCCAAAAAAGACTTGATTTACAGACAAATTGTGGTACTTCAATAAACAATCATATTCTCTGTCATCTGTGTTACTGTCGTCATTACCGTAATTGCCGTCATTTCAAACTCATTTGCACTAACACCGAGTGTTTTGTACTCCTCCCATGAGGTTGCAATTCTTGAAATAGGACAATACTAATTTAAAGAAAATGTCCTCTCATTTGTCACAGTGTTATGGGGAAGAAAAAAAGACAACGCAATTCTCTCAATCTTAATCTACATTTTGCTTCCATTATTGACAAAGAAAAAGAAAATAGTTCAATTTGATGGATTAGTTTACAAAGGAAGCTTGATTGGACGTTATTTAGCTCAGCTTTACCTGCTACATGTAGGTTTAAAAAGTGCATGAATATGCTAATTTGAGATGTCCTGTTCAGTGTTTCACCTCTGACGTTTGGCACATCATTAACTCTTCACTTCAGATTACATTTTAATTGGAGCAATTATCATGAATTACAGTAATTACTATACAGTTTTTCTCTTCTTTTTTTTCTTTCAGTGATAATCCTTCACTGTCACTATGCAATCGCTGTCTCATCTTTGTCCTGTGGTTGTTGTGGGCAGTGGGGTGAATTTTCTGTCTTGAAATGGCTTTCACGTGAAATGGTTTATAGAAAATTTAAGATGGGTCAATTCTTAAAATTCATTTGATCATGTGGGTTTTTTTGTCACCAAAATCTTAGGGGATATAAATTCTAATGCAAAAGTGTATTTTACTATAGTGATTTCACATTATTAATCACTGGTCAGAAGAATATTGGTTTATGCTCCCCAAGGTTGTACTGATTAAATATACAGTAATAATGAGAAGTATATTCACAATTTAAAGAAGTGTTATTATTATTTGTGTTAGTATTATTAAATAATTCTAATATGCTGATTTGGTGTTTAAGAACATTCTGTATTGTTATAAATTGTAACATCAACTGTGCTGCTTAAAAAATTTTGTGGAAACTTTTTTTTATTTTATTTTTTTTTATTTATCTTTTTCCCCCCCAAAAGAACCACATTCATTTAGAAAGCAATATTTTGTTGCAGTACGAACTTTTAATCAGTTGTGTCATATATATATATATTATATTAATATTATATATTTTTAAAGCTAACTGAAATAAAATAATAAAAAATACATACCTAGGATACATTAATCATTTTAATTTATTTTAACTTGATTATTAAAATAACTCAAACTAAAACTGATATTAAAAATATATTATTATTATTATTATTATTATTATTATTATTATTATTATTATTATTTGACATCAAAATTAAAAGTAAATCTCTCAGGTGCAGAGGCACCTTTGACCTTTTCACAAAATAATCTGATGGGATAAAACCTGTTTATATATTGGGTATATTTTATACAGTGTTTTTATTGCATTTATTGCATTATATATACTTATATATTTTATGTATTTTAATGTGTTGGCTGTGTTTGTCAGTATATCTACGTTTGACTGCTTATTCAAACAAATTCATTGTGGATATTATTAAAGTACCTACAATGTAAAAAAATTTAAATAATAATCATAATCGTTATAATAATGATAATTAATAAATTTGTACTGACCACAAACTTCAGTCACTTCCCTCCTTTCCTATCTTTGTTGTCCTTGTTTACTTCCTCTTCTCCTTCTCTCACTACCTGTTTGTCCTTCTGAGAGTAATAGAGAAGGTGTTGATCATTTTACGGGGTCACCACACACTGCGTCAACACTACCATGGCCTAATTACTCAGCTGTGGCCCAAAGACAAGAGCGTTGTGATGTTCAAGCCAAACAGAGGAGCTGTAAAGTAGGCCAGCCTACAGTTCCTGTGTTTGAAGAGCAGTTTAAAATCACATTACTGTGAAAGTGATGTTTGCCATTGCTCATACTTTGAACAAAATCCTGCCCTATGTTTGTGCAACAGATATGGCTAAGACCTCAAATCATGGGCTGTTTATTTTCAATTGCCTTTGCATTAAAGAATTTTCACTGGCACTCCACTAAAAATCATTAAAGCATGGACTGAGGTATCTGAGCAGTGTCCAACCTCACCAATCATATTTCTTTCAGAAAAGGTAAAAATCTAGCTGCACTGGCTGTCAGATATTGGTCATGGTCAATTCTTGTAGTCTAATTCTTTTCACCCATAGGGGTCTGATTAATTGTGTCCTAGTTTTCTTGCAGTCTCATGTTGTCAGAGAAGAAAAGGTGTTTATACAGGTGTGGGCATTGAGGGTGATGACGCTGTTAAGGTTTTAGCTTACTATGCTAAATTTCAGCCTATTAGTAGTTCCTCTGGAAGATTTTACCCTTCTCTCTCTCCCATTTTTTCAAGCTCTTCATATTCTGAGTAAATTAGAAAACCTCTGAGATATAATGCTTGCAAAATGGGACAGTTTTAGGCCATAGCAAACAGTTTCTAGAGGGGGGAAATAAAACAGGCAAAGCTAATTTCTTTCTTCCTTTTGGGAGATTGACTGCTGTCTAAACATTCTAAACATTATTTATGGACTAGTTTTAAAAAAAGGAGACATTTTAATAGCAATGTGTGTATACTGTGTATGTTTATTATGTATATGTATAATATATTGTATTAAATAAAGACCCAGACATATATTTAAATATTTACATTAATATATTTAAATAATTTATTTTATTAAAATATATTTAATATATAAACATAACATTTATGTTAAATATAAATGTTATGGTAAATATAAAATAATGGTAAATACATAAATAATATATAAATATACATATAGAGATATTTTCTAAATATATGTGAATATATGGGTCTTTCTATAATATAATATACATAAAATATATATGCACTGTGTGTATATATATAGATAGATATAGATTTTTTTAAAGAAGATAAGAGGGAGACATACAAACATTTTTAACTACAATAAATGCATAAATAAATGTTTACATAAATAAATAATAATTAAAAAGATCTATAATAAAAGCTAATTAAAAATATGAACAAATACTGCAATAATGCTAAAATGACGCTAATAATAACCTAAAAAACATATAAAAAACCTTACACAATCCAAAAGTGAATGGCTGTGTGAGAAAATTTTTAAACCGTATTGAAATTGCCTGGGAAATTCCCAGAGGATGCCTTATTGTTGCCATCAACAGCTAGCTTTTAAGATTTGGGTTGCCATCCTGCTAGCTTCTGGAAAATCCTCTGGATAATGTCTTTTGACCTTATTGAAGAAGAAGAGCAGGGTTGTTTGACCCAGAGACTGGAAAGAAAGCCGGCTCCACGCTAAAACATCAAATCAAAGAGAATTAAAAAAAAACCCTGTCATGCTTGATATTTTTGGAGTGCTTTTGATGTTCTGGGTCAGCCTTGGAGAAACCTCAGCAAAAGATCTGGAGCACGGTAGAGCCAGCCAAGCAAGCACGGTGTTATTCCAGCTTCTGGCAAAGAACTGTGTAATCTCACTTTCAAAGAGAGGCAATAATGAACAAGGTGGTCATTTCGGGCAGATAATGACAGGCAGATGGAGTGAAAGACGGTAGATAAAGAGTCGACTGAAGCAAATTCACCATAACTGAGAGTTTTCCCTCAATTATCTTTTAATATGCTGCTTATTGATAGCAAGTAAAGTAGTTGTTATATGTTGGTAATATACTGCCAGTATAGTAACATGCAAGCTACTAAAGCAATTTGTTAATTCTGAGAATTGGTCCCTAAAATGAGATGTACAGTATTTGAAAAAAAAAAAAAAAATCAATAAGAAAACAGACACATAAATATAATTCACATTGAGGAGCAATAAAATGGCATACTCAAACTAAAATGGTAGCAGTTCATGACTTTACCGGAAGCTTAACTTGTAAAGCATTTGTTTAAATTGATGAATACAATGGGTACGGAAAGTATTCAGACCCTCTTAAATTTTCCACTCTTTGTTATATTGCAGACATTTTCTAAAATCATTTAAGTTAATTTTTTTCCTCATTAACGTACACACAGCACCTCATATTGACAGAAAAACACAGAATTGTTGACATTTTTGCATATCTATTAAAAAAGAAAAACCAAAATATCACATGGTTCTAAGTATTCAGACCCTTTGCTGTGACACTCATTTTACTCAGGTGCTGTCCATTTCATCTGATCATTCTTGAGATGGTTCTACCCCTTCATTTGAGTCTAGCTGTGTTGGATTATACTGACTGGACTTGATTAGGAAAGCCACACACCTGTCTATATAAGACCTTACAGCTCACAATGTCAGAGCAAATGAGAATCATGAGGTCAAAGGAACTGTCTGCAGAGTTCAGCAGAGACCGAATTGTGGCAAGGCACAGATCTGGCCAAGGTTAAACATTTTTTTGCTGCTCTTAATCTTCCTAAAAGCACAGTGTCCTCTATAATCCTTAAAGGGTCACAACACCCTAAAACACTTTTTTTGAGTTGTTTACAGATATATACATGTTGTACATTGCTTAAA